>JAOYMO020060391.1:0-76728 GCA_025802455.2 Iodosphaeria phyllophila
CCTGCTTTAGTGTAACAGTTGGCCCATGAACGCAGGTTGATGTATAATCAACCCATGGACACACTCAAGCACCTCAACGACGCAGCTTACTTCCAAGTGGAAGCTTGGATCTGCGACTTCAAGATTTTCTGCTACAGCGTCGCGCTCAAGTTGCTCGGCGATTGAGCTTCGCGTTCAGGTCCTTGTCATCTGGGTCAACCAGGTTCTTGACAGGACTGCCGAGGTGGCGCTTGAGGGAAGTGGCTGAAGAGCCCTCGTAGGAACCCTCGCGACCGCCCTTCTTCAGGTTCAGGTACCAGTGGCCGTACTTGTTGAACTTGATGTCGCCCGTAGCGTGCGAGAACGCCAGTGGACCTGACTTCTTCCAACCGCGGAGAAGATCACGATACTCGTCGAGCGGGTTGAAGCCCTCGGCCAGGAGCTGAAGCTCTGGAAGCTTCATTAGGCGCTTTCGTTCAGGCCCTTGCGGAAACCTCTCGCGTACATCGGAGACATCTTCTTGATCTCCTCCTGCGAGACTTCCTTATTCTTTCGACGGGTCCACTTGGCGAACTCGTAGCCTTCTTGCCATTCCTCGTTGTCCGCGGATTCGTGCATCTTGTGGAGCTCATAGCTACCACGACGATCCATCGCCTGTGAGGAACGGGCGGTAGTTGGACGGCCACGCTCGGTCCGCTCCTTGGCATTCATCCACGCCTGATTGCGCTTGTCCTCAAGTTCCTTCTTGCGAGCGGCTTCCTTGTCCTTCTTCTTTTGAAGGACCTCTTTGGCCGTCAGGACCTTGTTCTTCTTGACGTCGTCGACTTCTTCTTTCTCGTCGTCGGTCTGCTTGGACTTGCCGAAAATCTTGCCAAAGATCTCGTCAAGCTGTTGTGGCGACTGCACACCTTCCGATTCATCGATGAAGGTGGAGAACTGCTTGAATGTAACGGACATTTGAAGTGACCCTACGTGGATTATGCGATATTTATAGCGACTTGATCGTCCTGAACAAATTTCCTCGATCGTGTGCAAATGCGTTACAATCTAGGCATAGATAGATAAGAACTTCGGAAAACATCATGGCATACAAGACACAGCCCATCACAGCCCCAGAAATGACAGCCACGGATCGTCTGAAGAAGCTGGAAACAGCGATTCAGAAGATGTCGCTGGCCCTCCTCGAGAGCAGCATGTTCTCTCCAGAGGCGGTCGAGCTTCTCAAGTCAGGTCGAATCAGCAACAAGCGAATCGTCGAAGGCGTCAAGATCGCTAAGGCGGAGATGAACCCAGCTCCTCTACCTGTTGAGATTCGCTACGCGGTTGGGTTTGCGTTCACCCACACTTTCTCGCACGTCCTATTGATGTGGAAGGCGAAGCCAACCTGGCAGAAGGGTAAGCTGAATGGACCTGGTGGCAAGGTCGAGGCCGGTGAAACCCCAGCCCAGGGCATGGTCCGGGAGTTCAAGGAAGAGACGAACATCGACACCGACTTTGACTTTGCTGACATGGAAGGGAAACCAACCTGGCTTTACGTTGGCACGAAGGGCCGCCCTGCCCTGACGCAGGCCTATGAAACTGGTTCGTACGAGCTCAGCATTTACGGCATCACCCTCGACTTCGATGTGATGAAGGAGTCGGAAGGGTTCAACAAGGTTGAACCACTCATCCTGCTCCCGTTGAACGTCGAGATCCTCCGTCGGAAGGGCGTCGCTGACCTAGCGATGCACGTCGCAGCAACTCTCGGCTCGATGCGAGAAGGGTTCCACATGCGGGTTGAAGACCCGCCGATCTACGGGGAGCTCTGATGTTGAAGGAGAACAAGCGGCTGGTAAAGGTCATCGCGAACAGCATCGAAGGTGCCGGGTTCGGTGGCCACGGCAGCTTGCAGACGTCAACGGCCCGTGGCATCCAGCCTCTCAAACGTGGTGAGACCCTTCTCGAATTCATTGCTGAGTTTCTGAAGGGTCGTGACATTACCGAGTACACCGTCAATGAACGAAATGACGGGTACTGGACGACGACGCCGATCATGCACCTGACCGAGACTGCCAGCTCGGTCATCACTTTCTACTTCCTTGAGTTCATGTCAGCCGAACTTGGTTACCGCATCAAGGACCTGACGCCGGTTGAGCTTGAGAGGGACATGAAGCAACTGAAGAAGGCATTGACGTGAGTCGAATCGTTGGGTTGAGTGGGGCCCAGGGTGGCGGCAAGACGACCCTGTTGGATGGGCTGAAGGAACATGGCTATGAGGTCGATGACTTCAAGGTCTCCCGTTGGGCCCAACAGCAGCTCGGCTGGAGCACCCTTGAAAATGTCATGGCAGACCCAGGAACGATGATGACGTTCCAGAGAAAGATCCTTGAGATGAAGCTCCTTCGAGAGCGGTTTAACCAGCAGGAAAGCTTCCCAGGCGTCATCTTGACGGAACGAACCTTCGCCGACATCGCGTCCTACACCCAGCTCTGGGCATGGGAACTGGTCCATGCTGGGTCATGGAGCATCGGTGAGGCGATGAAGTTTACCTTGCCATACGTTGAAGAGTGCGCCCACGCTCAGCTGATCTACGAAGGGTGCTTGATCCTGCCCTACATGCCGCACGTCGCGTGGCAAACTGACCCCCTGCGGGCGAAGCGAGAGCACCTCGCCTTCTTCACGGACCAGCTTGATCGGTTTTACGAGGTCAAAAACCCGAAAGACGTACCTGTCTTTCGGATCACCGAAGGATCAATTCAAGGTAGAATTGATCAAGTTCACAACTGGATCAAGACGCTATGACCAAGACCACTTACACCCGCTGGCACCCAGGGCAATTCGGTCTCGCGATCGACTGGGAAACCTCCGGCTCCAACTTCGGTGGAGATTCCACCGTCGACTACCAAGGTCTCGCCTTCGGTGCCGTTATTTTTGATACGACCACTCTCGAACCTGTCGAGACCCTCTACCGTGAACTCCACTTCGATGACACGAAGTACAAGTGGCAGGACGGAGCACAGAAGATTCATGGACTGTCCCGTGAGCACCTCGCCGAACATGGCGTGCCACGTGATGAGGCCCTCGCTGACCTCCTCGACCTGATCATTCGAAACATCGGGGCAGATTCGAAGATCCTGTTCCTTGGCCACAATGTGGACTTTGACATCGACTTCACGTTGCAGCTCTGCAACGACTTCGAGGTGCCGCTGAAGGTTCATCACGTCAAGCTGGAAACTTCAGGCACAGCGTTCCTCTTGATCGGCCAGTACAAGTCGAATGACGTGTTCGAGTTCTTCACCGGCAAGGTTCGCGAAGGTTCACACAACGCCCTCGACGATGCCCTCATGGCCCTCGAGGTGGCGAGGAACATGAAGCTCATGTTCACGGAGGCTCTTCATGCGACTTGATTGGAACCTGTTGGAGATCGAACGGCTGAAGAAGCTGCTCGTCGAGATCCAGACGGCAGGCAACTACTCGAATCCAACCGCAATCTGGATGCAGAAGGTGGCGGCTCATGGGGTCCGCCCCTCTGCCTTCAAGCACCCTGGTCCCCAACCGAATGAACCACTTTCACAAGCTTCTCAAAACGATCTCGGAAGCGCCGGTAACTCAGATCTACGACAAGAAGATCAGCGAGCGGATTGGCCACCTCATCGGGTGTAACCGCGAAATCGTCATTCACGAGCTGAAGGAAATCCGCGACCTGTGCGTGGAGAAGCACCTCGCGACGGAATTTGCTATAATGATCCTCAATCAGTCCATCACGGTCGCGGAGACTTCTGCATGAGGATCGTTACAGCTCCACAGCAGGTCAACATCGGTGACCTCCTCACCCAGCCCACTCTGTTCCTGGCCGGCTCGATCGACCAGGGAACCGCTGAGGAATGGCAGGAGGCCGCGATTGAACGTTGCCTGAACATGAACGTTCTCGCCTTCAACCCGCGCCGGGAAGAATGGGATGAGAATGCGCCGATCGAGATAGTTCGCGAACAGATTGAGTGGGAACTGCAGGCCCTGGAACTCGCGAACGCGATCGTGATGTACTTCCAACCTGGCTCATTGTCTCCGATCAGCCTCCTTGAACTTGGGCTCTACGCCCGAGACAAGAACCGAAAGCTCGTCGTGATCTGCCCTGAAGGTTTCTGGCGACGGGTGAACGTCACGGTGACCTGTGCAAAGTACCTGATTCCCGTCTACGATGACCTAGATGAAGGTATGACGGCCGCTCTGCGGCTCGCGAAAAACAACTGGGCGCCTCAGTACTGGTGAGCATGTTATAATGACACATGACCTGTCCTGAGGAGACCCAATGGCAACCGAAGAAACATTCGTGTATGACAACCTTGAAGTGAAGAAGACCGGTCGGGTGGCTGAGAAGCCGGTCGGAAAACCTGGGGGTCGGGTTCTGGAGCTCTTCGAGATCACACCTGCCAATTCAAACGACGGAGACTGGAAGAAATGGGTGGCACCGTCCACCCTTTTCTCTATCAAGAAGGGGCCGTAATGCGTTACGCCACCCTGTCGACCTTGCAGCTTCTTCTGCTCGCGGTGGTCATGGCAGTCCTGAGCGCAGTTCTTTTGTCCATAAATATGTGGTACATGGATTTTAGACTCCTGCCGATCGTGTACAAGGACGCCGCTGGCACCTGCGTGAAGGTCGAGAACTTTGAAAACGGTCATGCCTTCAATTGCAACGATGTGGACGTTCTGCTTCGGCGTTATCGTCTGCCACCGTTGCCTAAATGAAGAAGTACCTCCGGCTCACCTGCACTGTTTGTAAACGAGATATCGACAAGCTTGTCGATATCTACCACTTCGCCCCAGATCAGTGCACGATCACGTATGGCTGCGAGGGGCGACTTCAACCGGTTGAGTATCGATCGTCTGCTGGCATCGCGGTGGCACCTGAAGTTGGCGTCACTGATTGGCGACCACGCTCCTCCAAGATCACGGCCGGCGTTGCGACCACTGAACCTCGCCTCGTTGACCTCTCGACGGGCTCCCTGAAGCAGCTCGTCCTGGCGGTCCCGCTGGCAACCGATCCTGGTCCCAACGGCACGCAGCAGATTGACTTCAAGGTCAAGGCAGACGCTCCGAAGGCCTATCGCCAATACGTCTTCCGCCGCGAAGGCACGTTCTCCACCATCTCTGGTGTCGAGAGTGGTCTTGAAAAGAAGGCCCTTCGCTTCTCCATCTACGGCTCTGCTCCGGACCTCGTCGAGGTGTACCTGAACGGTGTCAAGCTGGAACGTGGCACCGACCCTGAGGACTACCAGCTTGATGATGGAACGAGCGCGACGCCAGCCCCGCCAAACACGATCGCCTTCAACACGCCAATCGACCAAGGCGGTGTCGCTCAAGTCGATGTCATCGTCTCGAAACAGGAGACAACGTCCCTCCTCACCCTAACGTTCAAGCGGAACAAGGACGATGATAGCCGGCTGGCTCTCGGCACCTTCGAAAACGTGTCAGCGGTCCAACGTCTGGTCGATGGAACCTGGGTGAAATACTACCTCTTCACGCTCGATATCGATGACGCGCCGCTGACCCTGAACACCCTCTTCGTGCCACTGCAGAACAGCGACAAGCTGATTCTCCTGGCCCGGAAGCCGTACACGCAGCTCGATCGTTACATGGCGATCTTCCTGCCGCTACAGGACCTCAGCCTTGAACGAGACTACTTGAAGTTCTATGCGGAGAATGGAGTGACGACCCTGCGGGCCACGTCGACCTCCCTTGCTATGATGTACCCACCCCTTCGCATGGTAAAATTCAACGTAGAGAAGACCCTTCGAACGGCGGTGGCCGGCATCGAAGAGCAACTCGTTCTTGATGGGCGTGTCATTACAGGGCCAGACGCATGATCTCTCCTCCAACCGAAAGCTTCTACGTTCTGCAGTGTGAAGGCGAGGCCGCCGAGTGGATCGCCGGCATGTTCTCGCCTGGGGCGATCAACGACATTCGAACCGCTGTTCTGATCTCGGACGACTTCAAGTCAGACATCGAGGCGATGAATGAGCTTGACATCGCGGTTGAGGCCATGAAGCACCAGCTCCATGGTGATCTGGTTGAGAACTCGACTCATAATCCGCTCTACGTGCCGGCTTCGCAGGCCGCCGTTGAGGGAATGATGGATGATCGAGGCGAAGAGGTTGAGTTCACGGGGATGGATGGGAACCCATTCACGTTGAAGGCGGTCAGCGTCACGACAGCTGGGAACTCGGTCATCGAAGGTCGGGCGATCTGCAAACCTTTTGACCTGCCTGCCTACGAAGACCTGATGAATGAGAGGACCCTCAATTGATTCCTTCCGTCGACTTCGTCTACAACGCGACCATCAAACTTGGTGAGTTGCCGGGTCCGATCACATTTCCTGGTATCTCCGACCTGGCAATCAACTCGCGACCGTTCCATGAGTATTCCGAGTGCGTCGCCAGCGTGAAGACGTTCATGGAGGACGTCATTCGCAACGTCAACGCGAATGAACTTGATCAGTTCGGTCTGACAACAGAGGTGAACCCGACCCACACTGGGTTCGAGACTCGTTCGAAGGACTGGGAGACAGATGAGGTCGCCCGCTTCTGGATGTTCAACAAGAAGTTCGAAGGTCAGCAGACAATTGCGGCCGTTGGTCAGGCGAAGATCTTCATGACGCCTCGTGAAGAACCTGTAATCAAGGCGAACTGACCCTCCGTTTCTCCCGTTACATGTGCTTGGTGGTGGTACAATGTACCATCGTCAACGATCATTCGAAGCACCATGTCAAACGTACGAGACATCACGGGCAAAGCGGCTCCAAAGTTCCGCGAAATCGCTGAGATCATGTCTCAGCCTTCCATGAAGGCGAAGCTCTCGTCGTTCATTGATGAGGCGGTGATGAGCAAGGGCAAGATCCAGTTCGAACAGGAACACATCAAGGCCATTCGCGAGCAGGCGAAGGAAGAGCTCGGGCTCAAGCCGCAGATCTTCAACAGCTACGTCCAGGTGGTCTTCAACAACGACTACATTCAGCGGAAGGACAAGCTCGAGGAACTCGTTGACATGATCGACGCCATCATGCTCGAACAAGGAATCCTCCCGAATGATGAGTGAGCTCGGCATAAATACTCTTCTTGAAAGGGAAGAGATGAAGCCGAACTACGTTGGGGCGTACTACGACTGGGACACCGATGCGGTGATGGTTTGGGTCCGAGATGAGAACGGCGACCGACAAGTCGTTCCCTATCACGCCCCACATTACTTCTACGTGCCAGACCTGAGTGGCGAGTACAAGTCCATCTATGGCCGGCAGTTGAAGAAGCTCGTCTTCGACACGAAGGACGAGATGAATAACGCGGCGAGAATGTACCCGCGGACTGACCTTCATGAGAGCGACATCCCGCCTCTCTTCAAAGTGTTGATGGACAACTACTACGATGTCCCGACACCAACCATTCACTATGCGTTCCTCGACATTGAGGTCGACTACACCTCCACTCAGGGTTGGTCGACAATTGAGAACCCGTACGCGCCAATCAACGCCGTCACGATCTATCAATCGTGGACTCAGAAGTACCTGACGTATGCCGTCCCGCCAAAAAGTGGCATGCCGAAGGACTTCGAAGCGAAGATCAAGGAGCTGTGGAAGGAGCATGAGCTCGGGTTCGAACCGAACATCAAGATCTGCGCCAACGAGAATGAGCTCCTGAAGCTCCTCGTCAATGACATTCAGAACGCAGACATCATCTCAGGTTGGAACTCGGAGTTCTTTGACCTGCCCTACATCATGAAGCGGATTGAGCGGGTCAATCCCCGACTCGCCTTCAAGATGTGCTTCACTGGTTGCAAGCCGCCGAAAGAGAGCACGATCGAGCGGTACGGGTCGCCGGCCATCGTCTACTCCTTGAGTGGTCGGACCCACCTCGACTACCTGGACCTCTTCAAGAAGTTCACCTTCGAAGGTCGGACGTCCTACTCGTTGGCCAACATCGCAGCCGATGAGCTTGACATTCCGAAGCTGCACTACGACGGCACCCTCGAAGAGCTCTATCAGAACGACTTCGCCCACTTCGTCGCGTACAACTGCCGAGACGTTGAAGTCCTGGTGAAGCTCGATGACAAGTTCAAGTTCATCGCGCTGGTCAATCAGATGGCGCATGAGAATACGTGCTTGTTCCAGAACATGCTCGGGACGGTGCGGTATGTCGAGACAGGTATCACGAATCGAGCCCACAACGTTCACAAGACGATCGTCCTCGACAAGAAGATCATGAACGACGGGGTGCCAGTTGAAGGCGCCCTCGTCCTGTCGCCGAACGTCGGCCTCCATGACTGGCTCGGGTCAGTCGACATCAACTCCCTCTATCCATCTGTGATGCGAGCTCTCAACATCTCTCCTGAGAAGTACATCGGTCAATTCTCTGAGGGTGAGAGCGATTGGCGCGGGGTGATTGCTCGAGATAGCCGGCTCCACACCCTGGTTGACGACGACCATCAGGTCATGGAGATGACGGGTGCTGAGTGGTGGGACGTCCTCATCCACAATCGATGGGCCCTCACGGCGTATGGGACCGTCTTCGATGAAGGGTCTGGTCTCGGCCTGGTGCCGGAAGCCATTCAGTTCTGGTACGAGGAACGAAAGAGACTGCAGGCCGAAAAGAAGAAGTACCAGAAGCTTCTCAAGGAAGCCGTCGAGGATGCCGACAAGAAGAAGTACAAGAAGCTAGTTGAGCACTACGACCTCCTCCAGTTGACGAAGAAGATCCAGCTGAACTCGACATATGGTGCTCTCCTCTCACCGCATTTCCGGCTCGGTCGCAAGGAGATGGGTGCATCAGTCACTGGCTGTGGTCGTCAGATCACGACCTTCATGATCGAGAACATTGGCGCCCTCGTCAATGGTCAGGTCACGAAGATCAACAAGCGATCGATTCCTGATCGAGACGGCGAGCTGCAACACATCTACGAATGTGATAACGACGTCATTCTCCTCTCAGACACCGACTCGTGCTACTTCAAGACCAACGGGAAGAACAAAGAGGAGGCGATCGAGATCGCAGATGCCGTCGCCGAAGCTGTGAACGACATGTTCCCCGAGTTCATGTGCAACACCTTCAACTGCCAGCCAGGTTATGATGACCTCATCAAGGCAGGTCGAGAGATCGTTGGCTCGAAGGGCCTGTTCCTCAACGCCAAGAAGAAGTACACCATCAAGGTCGTGAACCTGGATGGCTTCGATCTGAACCCACCAAAGCTCAAGACGGTCGGGTCGGAGATGAAGAAGGCCGACACCCCGAAGGTCATTCAGGACTTCTTGAAGACGATGATGAACATGATTCTCGATGGCGCTGGGTACGACGACATCGAGACGTTCGTCAACAAGCAACGTGGTGTTCTTGTCACGAAGGTGAAGGACCCAGTTGCCCTCGGTGTTTCGAAGTCGATCAACAACCTCGACAGCAAGTACAAGGAATGGCTCGCGACGGAAGCGATTGGAAAGGGCAGGGTCAATCTCCCTGGCCACGTCCGAGCGGCCGTGAACTACAACGAGCTCATCAAGCTCTACGACCCGGCTGGTTCGAAGCCACTCAAGGCAGGTGACAAAGGCCTCATCTTCTACCTCAAGCCGAACGAACGCGGCTTCAAGACGATCGCCTTCCCAGCCGACACCGACCGTTTCCCAGACTGGTTCAAGGAAAACTTCGCCCTCGACAGGACCCTGACCGAGCAGAAGATGATCGACGCGAAGTTGGAGCGGACCTTCGAAGCGCTGGGTTGGGACATCCCGACCCCACAGCGCACCCTCGTCAAATCAATCCTGCAGTTCTAACATGAAGATCACCTCGAAGAGGGGGCGAAAGTCCCCGGAAATTATCCATCACGATGAAGACGAGCCGCCTGATGGCATGCTCATCGATGAAGACAACGAAGAAGTGTTTCGAAAGACCATCGACGGGGTCGACATCAACTTCAATGAGTTCGGAGACGATGATGACATGGACTACTACTATGTCATGCCGCTCCCACCGTGGTGATCAGGAAATTCCCGCTTTACGACAGCCGAATTGATACAATTAGACCATGAAATTCAGCACAGAAGACATTCAAGAGCTCCGTAACATCTTGACCGTCTGCAAGACGATTGGGTTGGACGGCGTCGTAATCCAGAATGGGATGGCCCTCGGCGTTCTCCCATCGATGATCGCGGCGATCGTTAGTGAGACGACCCTCTCGATTCCAAAGGACCATCGACTTGGCATCGGCCGGGTCGGGGAATTGGAGAAACGGCTCAGCATCTTCGCGAGCGAGTTCGTCGTCGAGGGAACGTTCAAGGAGACCGATATGTCTCTCCTCACCATCGGCGCAGGTCGAACGAAGATCCAGTTTCGATGCACCTCACCGAACATGATGAAGTACCCGAAGGGCAAGAGTGACAACGACGAGGCGGTCCTCAAGATCAAGTTCCTGAAGCCTGAGATTCTCCAGCTCGTCCGAGCCGTGAAGACCCTCGGTGCCGAGAAGGTCGTCATGCAGGTCAGTCGATCGGGCACCGTTCGTTTTGAGTGCGCTGACAGCTCCAACGACAAGTTCGAGATTGAGCTCTCGGCACCTGCTAAATATCTCGGTGAGGAAGACAGTCACGTCCAGACCTACTTCGCAGCTTATCTCACAGATGTCCTTGACGCTGCTAGCAAGGAAGCAGAGGAAGTTGAAGTGGTGTTCGGTGAGATTGGTTCCTTGACTGCGAAGCTCAAGGGCCACACCGTGCTTCTCTTCCCACAATTCACCGATGGAGATGAAGAAGATGATAACTGATCACGAGAAGAACAGAGCCGAGTATGTCACGAGCTTGGAGCTGCAGGTCCAGAACCTGCAACGTCAGCTCCAGGACCTGAAGGCCGACGAGAAGTGGATCCCGAAGTTCGGCACTGAGCTCCTCTCAGGGACCGAGACCGCCCGCATCACGCTGTCGTTCGGCGGCAAGAACCAAACGGCGGTGTTCCCCTATGCCTTCCTCAGCGGCCACAGCCCAGGCGATGCGACGACGAACATCCTCGAGCAAGGGTTCAAGGACTTCCTGTTCGACCGCTTCCGTGGTGTCGTCCAGCCAGAGGTCATGCGCCTCCAGCAGGGCGTCAAGGCGATCTCAACTGCGGGTAAGTGGTGAGAGGCCTCCTCAAGAAGATGGTCGGATGGACCGATGAACGGTCGAAGGAGCCACGCGCTTCCTTCGAGATCAACGGGTTCGAAGAGGACGGTCGAATCAAGGTGACGTTCATCTGGAACAAGGCCTTCATCAAGCACATTCACGACCTCGGCTTCAAGGCCGAGACTGAGGATGATTCCGTCCAGCTCTTCTTCTACACCTCCTCGATGCGACCGACCGCGTTCGACGGCGAAGAGGAAGATCCAGCCCGCTCGACTGGCCACCCCAACCTGTCAGCCGATACCCACTCGCTCCGTACATGAACCACAATTTCCGCTACACCGAAGGTCTCGATACTTCGATCAGCGACATGCAGAAGATCGCTGAGGAAGTGTGGACCCTGCTCGGCGCGACAGATGTTTTTGACATGCTGAATGGCCAGGGCCTCAACACCAAGAAGCTGGATGAGCGGCTCCAGGAGGTGCTACGTGGTGCCCACGCCATCAAGGCGGATGCGCTCTCCTGCTGGCTTCGGTACACCTACAAATGGTCCGATGATTTGCCGACATGGCAGCCCCTCTTGAACGTGACTTATAGTATAATGCTATCAAGATACCCAAGAAACATCGTGGAGGAGGACCTCCTCGTCGGTCTCCTTCCAAGGACGAACTCATGAAACGCAGAATGATCGTTGACACCGCCAACATCCTGTTCCGAGTGGCGGCGGCCCATGGCAAGTACAACGATGGTAGCGGCTCCCCTGAGGATCAGGCGGGGCTCGCGATGCACATGGCGTTGAACACGCTGAAGTCCCACTACAACAAGGTGAAGCCCGACATGGTGGCTCTCACCTTCGAGGGCACCAACAACTGGCGGAAGACGTACACGAAGTCGGAAGAGTGCGTCTCGAAGCGGCTCTACAAGGGGAACCGAGTCAAGGACGACTCGATGATCCCATTCTTCGAGCTCATCAAGGCATTCGAGGAGCTCGTTCGGCAGCACACCTCCCTGGTCTGTCTCTCCAACCCGATCTGCGAAGGTGATGACCTGTTCGGCGGCTACGTCGAGAAGTATACCGCTGAGGGCGATCAAGTCTTTGGGTTGTCCGGTGACAAGGATTTTGTCCAGCTCCTCAAGTTCCCGAACTTCAAGCTCCTGAACCCTGACAAGCTCGGGGCTGAACGTGACAAGGACAAGAAGGGGAACCCCATCGACGCCGGCTTCTTCATGTTCGAGAAGGCGTTTCGCGGCGACTCAGGTGACAACGTCATGTCCGCCTACCCTCGAGTTCGGTTGACCCGTCTGCAGAAGGCGTACGTCGACGAGTTCGAACTGAACAACATCATGAACGAGACGTGGAACTTCAACGAGCCGACGACAGGTGAGGAGCGCACGTTCCGCGTCGGCGACCTATTCGAAGAGAACCACCTCCTCATGAACCTCCAACGGCAGCCCGCATGGGTCCGTGAGGAGATGGCGAAGACGTTGGACTACGAGGCGGTCAATCACGGCCAGTTCTCGTTCTTCCACTTCGCGAAGTTCTGCGGCAAGTTTGGTCTGAAGAAGATCGCTGAGGACGCCTCATCCTTCGCGCCACTGTTCTCCAACTCGGGTGCCAACTCCGAGCACAAGGAAGAGACGAAGGCAATCAACGCTGAGAAGAAAAAGAAGCACTCGCTGATCTTCTGAATTCCAGCACGTTGAAATTGACCTAGATTCTCCTATAAATATTGGTGATTGAGAGCAATCTCACCACCAATGGGTCGTGGCATGCCACGTAAAGCGTTCACGCTGTCCCAGCCTATAGGAGAAAACCATGGCAACCAGCGTATCAACATCGCTCAGCAACGGCGCCGACTTCCCAAAGATCGAGAAGCGTCCGACCAACCTGAACCACGTCTTCCTGATTGACTGGAATGACGATGGTCTACTCAAGGAAATCGCGATCGTTCTGGAAGCACCAGACGGTACGATCTACGGCATCGAGGTTGATCGCCTCCACCCCATCGACAAGGGTCGCCTCAAGAAGTTCCTCGTCTCGATTCACTCGGATAAGTACCCGCTCTGGGAGCTGCTCTCGAATGGTCAGCTGAACAACGGCATCAACCCGCTCGACTTCTTCCACATGAACTACGTTCGCGTCAAGCGTCCTCGTGGTGCTGTCCTGGGTGGTGGTCTCGCATCGGTGCAGGTCTACAGCGACGATAAGCAGATCGGTTCAACGTTCTCTGACCCACGTGGGGCTCAGGTCACGAACGAAAAGCCTGGCATCTGATGATCAACGCAGTCAATCTAAGGCCAGGCGACATCGTCGTCCTTCACATTGGAGTCGGCGACATGCCATCTTCACGTGTCAAGGTATTCACCGACGAAATCAAGAAGCTGGTTCGCGAGGTAATTGGCACCGACAATCAAATTCTTGGATTGCCAGCCATTGGAACCAACGGGACGAATATCTCCATCATCAACAAAGTCGCCTGAGTGTACTTAGGCCGTCTCTTGTGTTAGAATACCTCAGGTCAGTACTTATTTTGACCTGAGGTTGTTCCTTCTGTTTGTGGCTTTGGTCATAGATAGAAGTCAAACAGGAGACTAGATGAAGAAGGTCATTTTCGCCATGTCGCTTCTGGCGGCAGGGGTAATAGCCGGTGCGCACGAGCTCTATCAGTACGTCCCGCAGCCGGTTGCCACCGCGGTCATTGCTGACAAACCCGAGAAGGAAATTGGGGGTGGACAAGTTGCCACCCTCGTTCCCAAGAACCTGACCGAGAAGCAGAGCATCATGCTCAACGCGGTCTACTCCCTCGCCAAGGCTGAGGGTCTCAGCCCGGAGCTGGCCCAGTCGGTTCTCCTTCAGGAGACCAACGCCGGTGGCCTGAAGGTCTACAAGGTCGCCAACCCAGGCAAGGACCCGTATTTCGGCCCAATGCAGATCAAGCTCGGTGCCACCCGAGACGTTCTCTCCCGCCATCCTGAGATGTACTCGAAGTACGAGTTCCACACGAAGACGGACGACGAGGTGAAGGCCAACCTGATCCTCAATGAGCGGTTCAACATGGAGGTCGGTGTCAAGTACCTCAAGCTCCTCCAGACCGTGTACGGCTTCAAGGGCCGCGCCCTGATGGAGGCGTACAACAAGGGGCCAGGCGGGGTCGTCGAAGGAGCTGAGGAATATGCATCGGCGGCAGAAATGAAGCTCGCCGCGTTCAAAGGACGTAAATAGAGCATCGCGCACCGATGAGAGCCAAGCCGCAAATGAATCGCCTCCAAGAACTACTGATCATCCTCGAGGGCAAAGAAGATTACGTTGAGAAGAACTTCGGTGAGAAGCTTCTCGATGTTGCCAAGAAAGAGAAGATCAAGGACAACACCGCTGGGAAGGTCGTCAAGGAGCTTGCCAAAGTCTCCGACAAGCACCTGGTCTGGGTCGCTCGGATGTACATCGCCGGCCACTTCAAGTTCGAGGACGTGCCTCGAATGAAGGACGAGCTGACGAAGTTCGACAAGCACAAGAACAAGATGGAGAAGAAGGACCTGAACGCCTACAAGGATGTCAGTGAACTCTACGCCGCTCTTGACAAAATCGACCCTGAAGATGACAAGAAAAAGCTCGAGTTCAACACCAAGGAAAAGGACGTTGAGTGGATCATCAACTCCCCGAACTACAAGGTGCTGATCCCGAAGACCAAGGAAGCGTCCTGCAAGTACGGGGCTGGCACCCGTTGGTGCACGGCCGCGTCATCGAACAACATGTTCGATCATTACGCCAAGACGAGTGACCTGATCATCATCATTGCGAAGATGGATGACAAGTGGCGGAAGTTCCAGTTCCACTTCAATTCGGGCAGCTTCATGGATGAGAACGATCGAGCAGCTCAGAAGACGGACATCAAGGCGCTCAGCAAGTTCCCAGAGCACATCAAGATGATCCACCTGCTGATCGACAAGTACCACCCAGAAACTGACGACGAATGAAGCTCGCTGAACTATTCGAAGACAAGAAAGGTCTGTGGGACAACATTCACGCCAAGCGAAAGCGTGGCAAGCCTGGTGAGAAGGGCGCTCCGTCCGAGAAGGACCTGAAGGATGCTCAGGTCAAGGAAGGCAAAGCTGGTGTGAAGGTCGCGCAGTCCAAGGAAACCCAGGCGAAGCTCCGTAAGTCAGGCGAGATGGAAGCACCGGGCCACTACCACAAAAAGGGTGGTGATTGGGAATCGACGAAGGTCGTCAAGCCAAAGAAGTCCTGATCAAGCTTCAGGTCGTCTCATTGACTCGGGAGAGTTACAATGAGACATGCTGCAACAGAAGTCACTTGAGGATCTAATTCGAGAGCGAGTTCCTCTCGGGAAGATCAGCAACACTGGCTTCTTCAACCTCCGCTGTCCTGTCTGCAATGACTACCAGGAACGCGGAGGTTTCAAGTTCGACGGTGACTTCACCGGCTACTCGTGCTGGAACTGCAGCACGAAGTTCAAATACGAAGAAGGATCAGGGAAGCTGTCGAAGACGGCGAGAGAAGTTCTCCTCGCCTTCGGCATCACCCGTGACGACCTTCGAGAGCTGACTTCCAGCTTCTTCCTCCCGGCAATTGAGAAGCCGGTTGAGGACGATGGCACCCCTAAGCTGAAGCTCTTCACGCCTGAGACTTCCTTTCCTGATCGATCGTATCCCCTCCTTTCCGAGGGTCATGAGGAGCTGCAGGAACCGATCCTTGAGTACCTCCTTGCTCGGAAGATCGATCCGCTCAAGACGACCTTCTACTTCAGTCTCGATCCTAAGTTCCTTCGACGCGTCATCATTCCGTACTGGCGAGATGGAAAATTGATCTACTGGCAGGCGAGGACGATTGATTCTGACGTGAAGCCGCGATACAAGAACTGCGTCCTCGCGAAGGACGCAGTCATCTACGGGTATGATCAACTCCACTCCTACGAGATCGCCCCTCTCTTCGCGTGTGAGGGCGTCTTCAATGCAATTCAGGTGGATGGAATTGGGTTGATGGGTGCATCTCTCAACCTCGCGAAGATAGAGATACTGAAGAGAACAAAGCGGAGATTGATCTTCGTTCGTGATCGAGATAGTCAGGGAGATGTCTTCTCAAGAGAGGCGCTCGCCCAGGGTTGGGAGATCACGACCGTCGATCCTCGAGTCAACGACATCAATGAATCAATTCAAAAGTTCGGCCTCCCTTTTACCGCATACAGCCTGATAAAGAACGCGCGACATCCAAATCGGGTGTTACAATCTAATTCAGACCTCGCTCTTTGGGGTCTAGAAGATAGATTGAGGAGATCACGTTGAGTTCAGTGCCACAAATGGATGAAGATGCGCAGCGGCTGTATGTCAATGCCATGCTCTCTCATCCAGAGTTATTCGCAAAAGTCAATCACATCCTGAAGCCGGCCTATTTCGATGGTCAGCTTGCGAAGGGCGTGAAGTTCGTACAGGAGTATTTCCAGGAAAACCGGGTCGTGCCGGCTGCTAGCATCTTTACCGTCGCCACGAAGGTGCCCACAAGCGACCCTGGCCTCACCCATGGCGACATTGAGCCGTTGGCTCGGGAGCTGGCCGAGTTCTGTCGCTATCAGGCCTGCATCGAGGTCATGAGAAAGTCGACGGGCGTCGACGGCTACTTTGAGAAGGGTGACCTCGGCCGCATGGTCGCCGAGATGAAAGCAGCATCGGAGCTGGGGCTGATCGTCGATCTGGGCATCGATTACTTCGACAACCCCGAGCAGCGAATCGAAGACTATGAGAAGGACGACCCAGTCATCTCGACTGGTTGGACCTCAGTCGACGACGTCATTGGTGGCGGCGTTGGTAAGCAGGAACTGATCATGTTCCTGGCACCATCAGGTGGTGGCAAGTCAATCTCGATGTTGAACCTGGCGGTCAATTGGCTCGAGATGGGAATGTTCGGCGCCTACATCTCATTGGAGATGCGTGGCTTGAAGGTCGCCCTCCGAGCTGACGCGATGATCGGCCGAATTCTGACTGGGAAGGTCAACGCGAACAAGGAGCAGGTCGCTCATGCGATCATGAAGCTCAAGCAGCGGACCGGCTGTGACTTCCAGATCAAGCGAATGAGAGAAGGCACGACCAATGCCAATGACATCTCTGCGTTCCTGAACCAATTGAAGACCGCCCGGAAGCGGAAGCTCGACTTCGTGATCGTTGACTACCTCGACATCATGGCGGCGGTTCAGAAGGGCGCTGGCGACTCGATGTTCCTGAAGGACAAGTTCGTCGCTGAAGAGGTTCGAGCTCTCGGCTTCGACCAAGACTGCATCATGGTATCGGCGTCCCAGCTCGGGAAGCACGCCACGGCCGACATCGAGGAAGGCCGAAAGATGCACCAAGGCGATGTCCAGGGCGGATCATCGAAGACGAACACGTCCGACTTGATGATCGCGACCGTGAAGACCGACGCGATGCACGAGGCCGGTGAATACCGCTTCGAGTTCCCGAAGGCTCGGAACTCGGATGCCGGCACCAAGCAGGTCACCATGAACTGGAACAAATCGACCCTTCGAATCTCGGACATGGGAGCGAAGCTTCAGCTCAACAAGAAGCGACCAGGGATGGACATCATCGAGAACAAGATAGGGGCCAAGCGACTCGGCTTGGATGACCTGTCCAACAAGTTTCAGGAACCGACATAAATACTCCTGATCCATTTCCACCATACCCATAGGAGAAACCACATGGAACAACCACGTACCATCAATCTCGACGGCATCAGCTATGACGTGGCGCAATTCAGCCAAGGCGTCCAGCAAGCTGTTGCGATCTACAACACGTTCGCCCAGCAGCTGCAGACCGCCCAGCTCGAGGTCATGAAGACCCAAGCTGCAATGCAGCAGGTCGGCAATCAGATCTCCGAGACCGTCAAGAAGGAACTTGAAGAGAAGAAGACCACCGCTTCGAACGATGAAGTCGAGGACGCGACACCAACGTCAGAAACCGTGCAATAACAGCATTAGCTGCTAGATAGCGCCAAGGGCAAGAAGAGCAGGTCTCTCTTGCCCTTTTGTCTTAAATAGGGCCTATACTTACCGATCTAGCATGAGCATCACCCACATTGAGGATCTTCCGCTGCCCGAGTTCATCAAGGCAGTTAAGAACATTGGCGACATGCACGCCTCTGAGAAGCTCGACGGAGCCAACCTGTGGATGGGCCTGGATACCAGCGGCAAGTTCTTCACCTCTCGGGAAGGGAAGCGCAAGGGATCTGCAGCCTTCCACACCGAAGCTGACTACCCCCACTTCGCGGCCTACAACGGGTTTCGGTCGGCTCACGCCGCCCTCGAAGCCAAGATCGACGACATCAAGCGGATCATGCAGCCGGGTCAGAGCGTTGAGATGGAGATTCTCTTCGGTCGACAGCCAAATGCGGTGACCTACGGCGCCGAGAACAAGTCGTACATCGCCTTCCTCCGTGGTGTCTCTGGTACCCCTGACGTCATCGCTGACCAGCTCTCGACCTCCCTTGGTGGGTCGACGGTGACAGTCAATGTCGAGATCATCGACACAACCGATGGTGAGAACCTGGATTCTCAGACTCAAGCGATCACGTACCAGTTCACTGGTGCTCAGAAGATTGACGCTGAGAAGCTGAAGGACGTCAATCTCGACAAGCACCTGTCGGAGCTTGAGACGTTTCTAGCTGAACCTGCTGGCATCGACGGGTCGGATGCGACGAACATGGACCTGATCGTCAACTCCCTTGGCTCGTTCAAGACGGACATTCGGCCGCAGGCGAAGGACAAGAAGGCGGCGGTCCTCGGCAAGATCATGACCGACTTCAAGCTGCCGATCAAGAAGGAGCTGCTCGATAACTACGTCTCAAAGATCAAGCCAGCCCTCGGAGATCCTGAGGTCACGGCTGACGAGGATGTTGGTATCGAAGGCATCGTGCTCCGGGATCCCACGACCGGTAACATGATCAAGCTCGTCGACAAGGACAACTTCACGACGATCAACTCCTTCAACCATGCGATTCGGAATCAGATCTCGGGTGTCACTAAGACCCTCGATGGCACCGCGCCTCTAGAGGCCCGAGGCGGCATCGTCGGCAACATGAAGATCCAGATCGCCGACCTGCTCGGTAACAAGGAGCTCGCTCGGGGATCTACCGCGAAGCGCGCCTTCGAGTTGGTCAAGGGTGGCGACCCAGTCGAGACGGTCAAGAACTTCTCCAAGAACCTGTCGATCGATGACTTCCTTGGCATGAAGCGGAAGCTGCTCGCGATCATCGCTGAAGCGCACCGTGAACTGAAGGTTCTCCTTGAGGACTTCAAGGCGAGCAAGGATGAGTTCCAGCTCAAGCTGAAGAACGGCAAGATCATCGGCATCTCACCTGAGATTGAGAAGCGAACCCTCCTCGTCTTTGCTGAGAGCAACCGTAACGTCCTCGAGCTCTTCGACAAGATCAAGAAGGCAGGTTCAGTTGCGCAGTGCGTCGCCGTCCTGTACGGCCATCTCGCCAGGGCCGTGCATATCGATCCGGCCGCCGAAGAGCCGATCACGGAAGAGAAGGCAAAGTACGACCCAACGAAGAACAAGCCGCTTGGTAGTGCCAAAGATGCAGATGGCTACCGCATTGAGATCCATTCTCACGTCGTCGCGCCGCTGAACATGCACGCCTACAACGACCTGGGTTATCCCATCGTTCGATCTGGTACGATGTACATCTTCAATCCACAGAACAAGTACGTCCAAGCCGGGTATTGGATGAACTGGCCTGAGCCTGAGTGGAAGCTGTCAATGCATCAGTGGTTGAAGATGACGTTGAAGAAGCGCGCTCAGATGGAAGCTGAGTGGCAGACTCACGCTTATGACTCGCTTGAAGATCAGTTCAAGGATCGGAGTCATGTCAAGGAAGACGTTCTTCTCGAGAAGAAGTACACGACCGACAAGGCGCGATACGCTAACAAAGACGCCGACACGATTATGAACATCTACATGGCGACGCTTCTGATGTCGGTCGTCATGTACCAAGCGGATGACAAGAGAGGGATCTTGCTTCTCAAGGACAAGACCCACTACAGGATGAACAGCTGGGACAAGGACATGTCGCCGCTGAACTTCTGGGGTTATCCAGTCTGGCGCTCATCTCAACCTGCAGTCAAGAAGCTGATCGGCCCGAAGGCCGCAACGACGATCTACAAGATCTCCAGACTTGCGACCCCATCCCAGTCGCGTTATCTTCACATGGACCTGTCCTTCGGCAAGGACGTTCCAATCGAGTGGTCCGATCACCGGAAGACAGTGGAGATTCTTCTCCACTACGACGGGCTGCACAACGATCGCATAAATAACCTGGTTGATGGAGTGTTCTCCTACGAGACTCTGTCGCATGACAAGCGGGTGAAGACCCTGAGCAAGCTGTTCTACTACGTTCAGCAGTTCATTCCGTCTTCGCCGCTTTTCCCGCGACTGAAGAGCATCCAGGATGAGCTCCTTCTGAACGCAAATGGAGTCAACGATCAAATGGTTGAAGGTAAACTATTCGCTTCGGTGAATGCACTCGCTGAAGAGGAAGCAGGGCCTGACGACGCGGGGACCCCACAGCCTGGTGCTCAAATCGACATTGCGACTCGTGCCGCCGATGCCAATCCATCCAAAGACGCTGGTAATTCGTTCAAGAAAGGACGAATGATCATCAAGCGCAAGCGCAATCCTGAGGTCAAGAAGCCAAAGTTTCCGCGACCTGACCCAGAAGAGGACAAAGAATGAGTCTGCTCAAAGACATCAACGAAGCGAAACCGCATCACGAAAAGGACCTTGACTTCCAGAAGCGTCGGCTGAAAGAGCTGATGAAGAAGGACAAGACTCCCGAACTGACTGCGATGATCGCTAGCGTCAAGGAAAAGATTGCCAAGCTGGAGAAGCAGGTCGTCATCGACGAAACCTCCGTTGACCTGAAGCCGGTAAAGAAGGGGCTTCTCAAGGAGCTCGTCAACACGTCTCAGGTCGCCCTCAAGCGGTCGGACGGCTCTGACGCCGGCTCCACTGACGTCGCTGACAAGGGTAAGACAGACGTCTCATTCAACATGATGCGCAACATCATCAATGCCGACGGCACGATCACAGGATCTGACGTCGCGAATTACATCGAACGCGCTGAGGAACTGAACGACGAAGTCGACACAGTTCCATTCGGTCTCGAGACAGATGACGGCCAGATCGTCAAGGTCTACGTCAATGCCGAACAGGCAGATGCATTCGAAGAGAAAATGAAGACCATGCTTGGCATGGAAGACGACATCGAGGAAGCCATCAACCGCCTGACGACTGAGTTTGACATCGTCGACGTGGTTTGGCCAGAGGTAGAGGGTGACGGGGATGGAGAGGGCAAAGACCCTGATGCTAATCTCGAGATCGACGACACTTCTAACTTGGAGATTGATGATGACTTCTCTGACGACAATTATGACGTGGTTGGTTCATCTGATAATGGCGGCGACGGAGCCAAAGATTCCAAGGAAAGAGAAGCCGAAGACGAGCTGATGTCATCGTCGGATGATGAGGACGAAGACTCAGATGCCGACAAGGATGAGAAAGCTGACAAGAAAGGCGATGACGAAGAGTCTGAGGACGACGAAGCATCAGATGAGGGATCTTCCGATGATGACGAGGAAGATGAAGACTCAGATGACGATGATCCTGATAAGCCAAAGAAAAAGAAGAAAAAGAAGAAGGCCCAACCAGCCGAGCCTATCGATGATGTCGACGGGGATGATGTGAAGAAGGAATCGAAAGAGATTCCTATCACGCGCAAGTCCTCGCCTGAAGCAGACAGTCCATCTCAGGCGGCAGCGATTCGATTGATGACGGAGAAAGGTCTCCACATCAAGACCATGATTGAGGAACCTGGCAATATCGTCTACATGGAAGATGATCAGGGGACTGAGTACGTTCTACGCGGTGATAAGAAGCTCACCAAAGAAAAACACGGCAAACTAACGAGCCTCCGCAAAGAGGAAAAGGAGATTAGCATGACATACGGTTCCAACTTCCTCAAGCGCATCCTCGGCGAAGCAGCTGGTGGGGAAGATCGAGATAGCGTCAAAGACGGATTCAATATCCCTCTCGACAGTCAATCACGCGCACTTGCAGCGAAGCTCAAGCTGCCGCTCGCGAAGCGCCTCATCGCGTTCATGTTCATGGCTGGTGTGCCAGGCCGCTACCTGAACACTGAAGATTCAGAAGGCACGATCGCCGCTGCCGCCGACATGCTGCGCAAGAAGGTCGCCGTTCGTCGCGCCTTCCTCGCCCTCTACGACGGAGTTGCAAACGCCAAGGGCTACGCAATTCCTCAGGATGACAAGGGCGTCAAGGAAGGTCTGGAGCTTGATGAAGCTGTCTCAGACAAGAAGCGTCTTGCGGCGCAGAACCCTGAGAAGATCATGAAGGCCAAGGACGCGGTCAAGAAGGCAAAGAAGGCCCTCGCTGACCACAACAAGACCTACGACGGTGGCACCGGTGCTCGTGCGAAGGCGCTGCAGGCTGAGATCGACAAGGCAATGGGCAAGCTCAACAAGCTGACCGAGGAAGTTGAATTGACCGAAGCAGCTCGCAAGCGCGGCGGCTTCATTCAGAAGCTCTTCGAAACCGTTCTCGTTCAGCTTGGTCTGCCAGAAGCAATGGTCACTTCAACTGGTCCATCAGCTGTTGGCACCGGCATCTACCGCACCGCGGAATTGATCGAACAGGATGCAACCCTCGAACGCGCTCTTCGTCTCCTGGCAACTCGGCTCGGCATCAAGTCGACCGACGTGCAGGAAGTTGATGAGTCGTACGAAGGGGCCTTCGACGAGATCCTGAACGAAGACGTGGACGTTGGCAACGACGACTACGCCCAGGCCGTCGTCGCTCTCGTCTCGGCTCTCGGCATTCCAGATGACGTGCTCCAACGCCGTCGGACGCAGATCGTGCAGGCCCTTCGCAAGACCAAGGGGACGCTTCGTAACCGTGCTCAGGTCCTGACGATGATGTCTCGCCTGTCACAGCTGCTCTCGAAGAATACCGCGCCAACTGGTGGTCAACCAGACGCAAACGCGAATCAATCAACGAATGAAGCGGCATCACGCTGGAAGAACCTGACCGGACTGAAATGAGTCTCCTGAACGAAGTCAATGACGAGGTAGAAGGTACGCAGCCCAAGATCGGGCCTGCGAAGCCTGACGGCTGGAGCGTGGGGCACTTGGCCCATCACGGCCTGATTCTATCTTGCGATGGCTTCGCGCTCAAGCTCGACGTCGATCAGCTCCAGAAGTTCTTCGACATCGCTGAGGATGGAGAACCTGGTGACATCACAGATCAGAATGGACACGCCGTCCTCGTTGAACCAACCAGCGACAGCATTATTCTGACTCGAGTCAACGACGAAGTCTACCCATCTGGTGTCATCATGGACCTTGATACCCTCAAGGAACTGGGCATCGAGCAGGGAAAAGACGAACCTGAAGAAGAGACCGTTGGCCAGACGGGTGATGTTACAATTGACGAAGGTGTCAAGACGGCATTTCGACGGGCTGGCAAGAAGATCAAAAAGGGGTTCCGTGTTACTTCAGGATATCGCAAGGGCCGAGTGGTCGCGAACCTCAAGACGGCATACAAGCCGCGGGCGAAGGCATCTACTCGCATGAAGCTCTCGATTGCGGGTCGTCGAAAGAAGTTGATCCGAGTTCTGAAGTCAAAGAAGACGAGGAAGAAGTCCCTGAGCAAGCGGCTTGCCAGACTGAATCACACATGAGGCTTTTTGATCTGAAGACCTTGATCAATGTATTTGAAGCGAACAACACTCGCTTCGATCATGTATCATGGTCCCAGCATGGTGGAGTTTTCGTGACGCCTTCACTTTCGATCGATGGGAAAGAGTATCGGTTGAAAATTGAACCGCTGACGTTGGACGGAAAGATCGTGTACCTAAACATCGGTTTTTCTAGCATCGTCGATGGTGCCGAAACTGAAAGTCTTCTCGGTACGGGTGACAATATCTCGAAGCCAATGGGCGCTATCTCAAACGCGCTACGTGATAAAATTAAAGAGCTCACTGACGAATACGAAATCAAGGCACTTGTCTTCTTCGTGAGACAAGGTGAGGAGAAGCGTATCTCTCTTTACAAGAGATTCATTTCCTCAAACCAGTACGGGCTTTATCCATGGCAGTTTTCTGGAACCGTCAATGGCAAGTTCGGCAACTCCCTGTTCGCAACTGAGAGATCTTTGCAAAAAGAAGAGCTCAACGATCTTCGAGAATTTCTAAGCACTTTGGATAAGACTCTCTCGTGACCTTCCAATACCCAGAGTTGACGACAGTCAACCACAATAATCAACGATGGTACGATACCCCGAAGGGATTCTATCCGTCGATCACAACCATTCTCGGCTTCACCGAAGCGCCAGAGAAGAAGGCATCTCTCGAGAACTGGCGTAACTCTCTCGGACACGAGAAGGCAAATGCAGTCTCCAATCGAGCTCTTTCCCACGGCACCAACGTCCACCTATTGGCTGAACGGTTCCTGAAAGGTGAAGACCCACTCGCCCCGATCGGTGGCCAGCCAGTGCCGCAACTCGACATCGATGCGTTCAACGCCCTCAAGTTGAAGCTCGGCAAGGTCACGAAGGTCTATGGGCAAGAAGTTGCCCTCTACTCTGAAGCCCTCGAAGTGGCTGGTCGATGCGACCTGATCGGTGAGTACAAGAACCTGCCAGTCATCATTGACTTCAAGACAGCGTCGAGAGTCAAGCACCACAAGGACATCGGCGACTACAAGCTCCAGCTCTGCTTCTACGGGATGGCGCACAACCAGATGTTCGACACGAACATTGAGGACGGCCTGATCCTCATGGTGTCTGAGACCGGGTTTCCACAGGAATTCAAAGTGAAGCTCTTCGATCACCTCGAAGAGCTGGCAGAACGTGTCGAAGTGTTCTGGGACGCGGCGCTGGCTAACGCATAAATAGTCACGCATAGAACACTCGCAGGAGTTTACGTAATGGCGAAGATTGTGATTATCGCACCAGCAGATGCAGACGTTGAAGACGCTGTCAAGCTGCTGAAGGGTGCCGGCAACGAGGTTGAAGTTGAACAACCGACTCCCAAGTCGCTGCTCCACATCGTGCTTGGCCTTCTCGGCCCGAACGCATACGGCTTTGGTGCCGGCTACGCCTACAGCCCAGGTGATGCGGCCGCTGATGCGCCACCACCGCCTGACGAGGAAGAGGATGATCTCGACGTGGATCCATCGGCAGATCCAACTGACACCGATGCAGCCGTTGCCGATGACTCTCTCGACATGGACTTCGACAACGACGGTGCGGACGACTTCCAGTTTGAATCGCTTGGCAAGGTTGTCGTCGACGGTGAAGAGATTGATGCTGTCTCGCTGAACAGTGCTGACTCCATTCTCTGCGTTGAGAAGCTGGCTGAAGGACCAAAGACATCGTACGTGCTCAACGAGAGCACGTTCTCGTTTTGGCCGGCCAACATCGGCAAGCCGATGCAGCGCATTGAGGTCATCACTGAAGAGCATGACACATCGATCGAGGTCCTCGTTGTCAAGGGTGAGAAGACGCAGCTTCAGGTCGGTCGTGACATGATCAAGATGTTCGAGTGCGCCTGCGACGGCAAGAAGTACTCGGCTCATGAGGACCACAACAAGAAAGACGGCACCTGGTATGTCGACGATCCAAAGGGCGACCTCCATCAGAAGGGCATGACAAAGCATGAAGCCCAGGAGATGGCCAAGAAGATGAACGGAACCTGAGATGAAGCTGCAGGACCTCTTTGAATCCTCTGACCTGACTGATGAGCAGAAGGATGAGATCTTTGAGATCCAGGAATGGACTGAAAACAAGATGGAGAGTCTTGATAAGAAGTACAACACGGCTTGGCTAAAGAAAGCAGGCTACGAAGAAGATGAGTTTCCATTCTTCGTGCAGCTTAATTTCTATCGAAACGAACTCACAATCGAAGTTGCGTATCAGTCAAAGGGGAATGCACTTCTGAAGATGATTGATCCTGATGACAAAGAAATGATGGATCGCTTCATGCAGAGCAAAGCTGGCCGAGATGCTGTGAAGATGAAGGCCGAGATCGATGGTGAATACAACGATATGATGGATCACATCGCAGATGCTCTCGAAGAAATTGGCGCCAAGTCCTACGTCGATAAGCGAGAGGGGCCACAGAAGCTAAGCTGGAGACCCTATCGAAACGCAGATATCAAGGTGATCTTTGACTAAAATGGCAGAACATACACATAGTCCTTTCCACGTTGTCGAACAATTTCTATCACCAGGCAACTGCGAGAAGGTCATCTCAGAACTCGGTATCACTGTTCCATCGCTTGATGAGAACGACAAGCCAATTCGCCATGAGCGCTTCATCAAGGACATCGAGCTTCGGAACCTGATTCAGGACGCGCTCCTCGAAGAGGTCGCCGAGATCCAGACCCGCTACCGTGGCATCATCGCTGGGATGGACACGCCGGTCTTTCGGCAGTACTTCGAGGATGCATCTAAGCCGTGCGAACCTCATGGCTGCGAGAGCTCCAAGTACATGCGAAAGAAGTGGGTCAAGGTCCGCGACATCGACCTCGTCGGCTTCATCTGGTTGAAGGACTTTGGTGGTGGCGTCCCATTGGATCCACGGCACGAGGTCTACGGTGGGAAGCTTGAGTTCCCAGCCTACAATTTCAGCCTGATCCCGCAGCGTGGCACGATGGTTCTGTTCCCAGCCGGCCCGCACTTCATCACCGCGATCTCACCGGTCCTGGTCGGATCTATGGAGCTCCTCAAGTTCTGCCTGAAGCTCACAGAAGCTGACGGCGCCATGTGGCACTACCAGCCATCAAACTTTGCCGGCACATACCAAGATTGGTTCTAAGATGTGTGCACGCGCGAGCGCCCCACATCTAGTACTTCACCCAAGAACCGGCTGATGCGCTGTCGCCGGCCCACTCGTATACTTCGTTACTCTCGCCCATCGTACCGTCATATCGTTCACCGTAAGCGACGTAGACGATTGATCGCGTAGGGCCGGTGCGCTCGACGTTCGGATTGTCTGGCAGCCCGTCCCCACCGGTGAGGTAACGGTCCTCGAAGGCAGACAGGAAGTCATCGTCTGTCCCAGTGTCCTGCGCGTCGTACTTGATGGTCGGTGCCCCACCGCCGCCATCCCCGCCTGAACCTGTCCCACCAGCTGGGGTCTTTGGTTCACCGCTCCTCTTCAGCATCTCGATCCATGGATCTCCCTGAACCTTGGTTCGGAGGTCATCAATGTCCCACCCCGAGGAGGTCGTGCCCGATGGTGCCGTCTCAGTTGGCTGGGAAGTCTTCGTAACCATCACCAAATCATACACCCGGGTCCTCGGTTTGATCGTAATCACACTGCTTGGAGTGAATTCTGAGGCCCTGGGAGTGAGCTTTATCGAGAGCTGATTAGCCACATACAAAAGCTTCCCAAATGTGAACGGACCGAGTTCCTCTTGCAAGGACAAAGCGGGCGCTATCTTGAAGCTAATGCTGTATTTCCGCGTTGTTGGTGCTGTCGTGAGGTTCTCTATTGTGTATCTCTCGTCCCACTTGAGGCTCACGTCGAGAAGATCCACGTCAGCCGGTCCAATGACATTTTCACCATATGAAATATTGTGGTTCGTGATGATGACCTTCCCCTTGAGTTCGCCTTCCTCACCAGGAATCTCAGAGACATACTCGAGGACCTCGATTGAGATGTTGTTCCCCGCCAGACCAGGGTCCTTGGCCCGGAAGTAGGTTCCACCGGCGAAAAGACGGGCTCGACGAGTCGATCGACCGCGGAGTTGGGGCTTCTCCCCGCCGTTCGCAGGTCGGTACTTGTAGCGGGGCATTGAACCTGAGGGCATTTACTTCTCGATGAAAACAGAGCTGGAACCCTGAACGACGGAACCACCATGAACGCTCTTGCCGCAGCGATGTGGAAGGATGGCGGTGCCAACGAGGGCGACGACGGAGTTGTTGACGAACACGGTCGTTGACCATGGACCAACCAACGGGGTCGGCGGAAAGCAGCCGTGGCCGGTCGTCATCGGTGCCGCCTGTGTCGTGACCGGCATCCCATTTGAAAATACGTTCCCTGATCCCTGGGCGACGTGATCGCCGCAGCTGATTGGATCACCGATCCTAGTTACATTTCCCATGATGTATTTACGGCCCAGTCTGTGTTATAATGAACACATGAAAATCCTCAACCCCATCCTGAACGTCCTGTTCATCCTGATCGTGGTACCGATCATGATCCTCGTCGGCGCCTTCAACGACATCCTGGACCCGCACGGGAACAAGTGAGCTTCGGCCCGTTCCCAGTCTTTGGGATCGGCACGGGAATCATTGTCAACCTCGACAACCCGCAGCGCGACCCGATCAGCTTTCTAGCTGAAGCTGGGAAAGTCGGGCTCTTCGTTCAGTTGTTCGTCAAGGACGGCGAGCTCCATGCTCGGGTCGTCGGTGCCTTTGACACCGTCACCGACTTCCAGGCCGGCTTAGTTCCCTGAGTCGGGGTTGATCATCAGCGTTGGCGGGATGCCACGCTCGCTCAGGACATTGCGCAGCTTCCCTGGGCTGATCACGATGTCGTCGATCACAAACCCACCGGCCTGCCAGGACGCGATCGCTGCCTCAGAGCAGACGAGCGACTTGGTCGCTTTGGCCTGCATGCCAAAGAACTCCCGAATGCCGATCGCGATGAGGTTCCAGAACCCGTAACCGAGCGTGAGGCCGTTCAGCAAGAACTGCTCAACCTTCTTCTCGTCGACCTCAGGCGGAATCCGATGGACCTCGAACTTGTGATCCTCGAATTTTGAGAGGTTGACTAGTCGGCGGCCAACACCGACCGACTCAACGAGCATCAGCCGCCGTTCACCACCCTCGGTCGTGATCCAGAGGGCGACGCCTGAGTGGAAGATTCGAGAGCCGGTGAACCAGAGGATCGCTGACGTCACGATCCGATGGAGAAATCCTTCCTCGTGCGATGCGAAGAAGCTGAGGATATCGCCGCTCTTGATCATGTCGCGACCAACCGCATAGCCGACCTGAAGTTCTGGAGGAGGTGTAGTTTTCATGCTGTCTTTGCGTATGCTAGCAAATCTCGGGACCGGTTGAGCCAGCCTGTGAGGTACTTGCTTCGTTGTGGATTCTTCTCAACGATGCCCTTCATGAAGTTCTGCTGCGCCTGCGAGAGAGCCTCAATCGATTGATCGTCATTCAGTGAGCCGATGTTCGCGCTGTTCTTGATAAAGTTGCCGTTGCCGACTCCGTGCAGGTAGTTGATGTCGAAGAGCATGATCGCGGTGCGTGGCTTCGTGGCGGCGAGAGCTGATGGGCCCCGCTTCCAGTAGTTGTTGTAGCCCGTCTGCTTCGCTGGATCGTATGCCATGGCACCGACCTTGATGCCAGGATTCGGACCTTGGGCGATGCCGAACTTCGTCTCACCGCCGGGGTAGTTCGGCGTGTTGACGTAACCGACGTTTCGGCGCTGGGCTTGTGTCTCGATCAAGCCAGCTGCAATGTCAGGCTGGGAAGGCGACGCCTCGGACCAGAAAGAACCAACCTCATGCTTCATCGTGAAGAACCACGCCCTCTCGAATGGGTCAGTGATCGGTGCGGTTGGGACTGGATCTGCCGTCTCGGCTGGATCCTTCGGGTACTGAGGACCGAATGGTTCACAGCCAGTTTCTTTGGCCTGCACGTTGTCAGACGTCAGGACTGCATTGGAGTTCTGAGTCTCGATGGTACCGGCCTTTGCGGTGTTGTCAGGATTAGTTTCCTGGGCAACCTGTAGGGATCCTCGAATGTACGGCACCGGATCTACCTTCGTGTCGTCAGGGAGGCGGCACTCGAAGTGGAGGTGGGCACCAGTGCCAACGCCAGTGTTTCCCTCAAGCCCGATCTTCTGACCAGCCATCACCTTCTGCCCTTGTGAGACGTACGGCTTGTTTAGGTGCATGTAGACGGTCGTGCAGAGGTGCTTGCCTGACCCGTTCAAGTGCTTGATCTTGATGTAGTTGCCAGCGCCACCAGACTGGAACCCGACAAAGATGACCTCACCATCGGCTGCCGCCTGCACGTCGATGATCTTGCCACCTGGCATCGCGAAGTCGGCACCACCATGGACGCTCGATGCGCCGGTTGTTGGTGGCCGGCGAGGACCAAACTTTGATGTGACGACAGCCCCAGGTAAAGGATGAAGAAACTGGATGCTGTTCGAACCTGTCGCCTTGGCGGGTGAGAAGACAAAGCCACGGGTATCGATCTCACCGGTTCCATCACGGGCGGTGATGGTGATCTTGATTGACTTGCCAAGGTTCTCAGCGGTGAAGGTTCCACTCAGGGTGCCACCACTGGTCGAGAACGAAACGCCTGGGAAGCTTGTGATAACGTTGTCATCCTTGTCCTTCATCTCCCAGCTCGTCGCTGTCCGCGTTGAATTGGGAGTCAGCCTGAACGTAACATTGACGGCGGCATTCGCATCGATCGGCACGTCGGTGTTTCGAATCTTGTTTGGGATGTCCTCTGTCTTGTCGTCCATCCGCCCGGTCGAATTACCAGCCCGCTTCGCGTAGCACTCAACCGTCTCACCCTTCCGGATTTCGGTGTCTTGCGCCGCAATGTCCTCATCACCCGACGTGGCGGGCTTGATGTCCGGTGCAGGTGGGCAGCATGATGCCATTATTGACTACGCAGGCGTTGGAGTGGGGTTGTGAATCGCGAAGCTGGGGCAGATGCTGGCTGCGCCACTGTCTGTGGTTGAATGACGCGAGTCGTCGGTCGAGAAGCCAGTGGCGTCACAGGTTGCAGCGAGCCGGCTTCAGCGGACGTGACCGGCTTCTCATAGAAGTTCACCAAAGTCTGAATCATCGCCTCAAGATTGGCGACGTACTCCTCGGTGTTGTTGATCCATGCCGCGATCTGATTGTTCGTCGCTGTCTTTGGATTTGTCAGGGCTGGTGGCAACGGTGGCAGGGTCTTCAGAGTATCTGGTGCGGTCCGAACCACGTATTGAGATTGAACGACAACCTCAGTGTTTCTAAACCCGGTAGATGCGCAACCTGTAAGAACAAGACAGAGGAGAAGATACTTCATTGATTGACCTTCGCAGCTGCCTCCGTCGTCAAAGGTGGCGGGAGACCACGGCGACGAGAACGGTCAGCCTGTACTTCTAGTATGATGGAGCCCAAGACTGGTGCAGCTCGTGCTGCATTGGCTGGGATTCCGGACTGATTCTGAATCAGGACATCACGAGAAACTGTGTTAGAACGGTTCGTGTCTCGAGCGGCCTGCAGGCTATTTAGCGCTTGATTTGCGAGGTCACGTTCCTGCTTCAGGTCGTCGATCGTCTTCTGATTGACCTGTGCCGCAGTGATCGCCTTGTCTCGTTCAATGCCAGCTTGATCACGTTGAACGATTGCCTGGTCCCGCTCTGCAACCGCGCGATTCGTTTTGATCTTCATGGACGCCGCCCAACCGCCCAATGCCAGAATCAGGGCAATTACCACCACGCCTTTGACGCCGCCAATAAGACTGAAGAAAGCACCCATGCTTATTCCTTATGTGATATGAACTGCCGTCGAAACATCAAACGGTGCGGTGTAGAGAGCTTCACCGTGGGTCCAACGCACTGGTCCCATTTGCCCAACCCACGTGACAGTCGGTGGAATGCCATCGTATTTGCCGAGCATCAGATCTTCGGCTGAAGTGAATGGCGTGCCGTTAATTGTCTGATGCACGACATCGACGCCGTCAAGCCATAGCGTCCAAAGGTTACCAGATCTGGTAACCGCAATGTGGTGCCATGTGTTCAAGGTCAGCCCAACGGTCGTGCTCATGTTGACGAGCAACCCACCAGTGAAGCTGTTTGAAAAGGTTTGGACATACAGCGTTGACGTATTGGCGGCCGTACCAAGCAACATCGCCGGATACGATGATCCTGAAACTCCACCAAGAGACCACACGAATCGATTGCCAGCATTGTCTGTCAGCCGAGCAAAGAGCTCCATCGTGAAGTCAGCGCCATCACCAGGGTTGATTCGCGATGTTGAGGTCGCATTCACATACTGCTTGATACGAACGCCTGACGTGCTGTTCAGTGGGAAGTTGATCGACGACGGCGCCACGTAGTACTGCGCGGTTGTCAAGGTGACACCGCTCTCAGCAACGACCTGCAAAGCGTTGGCTGAAGTATCTGGAATCGATGTGCTACCATCTGATCCTGAGGCGCGGAGATACAGAATTGCGTTGTGAGTCGGATCAACCAGCGGGGTCAATGGAACCTGGGGTGCGACGATTGCTCGTGGAGCTGGTGCACCCAGCCCACCATAGAGAAGGGCCCGCCCAGAATAAGCTTCACTGAAGTGAATGACGAGACGATTGGCTGTCTCGTGAACGGCGCTCCCCGGCTGCATCGCTGTGTCCACTCCATTGTAACTGATGATCACGTTGAAGACGGGTGGGAAGCCAAAGTTGTGGTCGATCACCCAAGCCGTTGATGGAGAAGCCTGAGTGAAGCTGCGGGAGTCGATGCCAGTTGTCGTCATTACACCACCGTGGCTGTGCCAGATCTTGGGATTGAGAATGAAATTGTGCAGTTCATTGGGTCGACATAAATCACGTCCTTTGGCAGGATCTTCTGAATCTGACCACCATCCGTGATGTAGACATCAACGATGGGGTAGGTGTTCAAATTGTGATTGATCGTCCACGATGACGCTGGAGTATCCTGCGTGTGGTGATAGATCGACGCCACCTGAAGAAGGTGATTTGACATATTAGATTAGCTTCGCAATGCCAGTGTAGTTCTGGGCGAACGCAATGGTCAGTGACGTTGAAGATGTATGGGTAATCGACTGAGGCTGAACTTCCTGGTTGCCGATGAAGACACGAACGATTGGCTCGCGACCGAGACCGTGATTGACGACCCACGAGTTCGACGAAACCGTTTGATAGTGGATGTACGAGTACGTTGGCTTCGTGTTGCCGTCGTTGTGGCCTGACAGAACAACCGCCCGGCCGGTGATCGGCGTGTTGAAAGTAACAGACACCGAATCGGCACCAACGATCGTGATCTGATCAGGAATCAGGACGCGATCAGAGACATCGAAGACTTGAACCTGGACACTCGCCGTATTCAAGTTGTGCGTGATTGCCCACGTGGTAGATGCTTCATTCTGCGAGTGGGTGTAGAGAGTCAGTTCTCTCGTCAGCGGTACCCAGACAGGCAGGTTGCCATTCGTGATCTCAACGCAGATGTAGAGAATCTTCCGAACGAACGCCAGTCGACCAACCTTCGGAGATGCTGGGAAACCCGTCTCAATTGGAATGACAGCTCGCTGGAGCTCGTTATCTTGCAGATTTGCGTGACCGTAAAACTTCATTGCGAGTCCTGGTTGGGTGGTACCTGAGTATTTATGGGGACAAAAGAAAAGGGCTGCCGAAGCAGCCCTTGGTAGATAAGGCAGAGACCTTATCAGACACCCATGACGATGACCTTGCAGGCGATTGCCGTGTTGAAGGTGACCGTGAGTTGCGTTGTGTTGTTGAACACGATGCTTTCTGGGATAACGACGTTGTCGGTATCGTCGACGACCGTGACATTGCAGTACTTCTGACCCAGGCTGTGCGAGACAGTGTGTGAAGCTGATGAAGCGCCAGTGTACATGAAGTAGATCTTGCGGTTCTTGAAGTCGGTACCGTCGGAGACAAGGATGTCACCAGCGGATGCACCTGCCACAATGACACCACCGAGATCATCAAGCGTCGATCCTGCGAGGAACGCTGCCTTGGTGATTGGCACCCAATCACCAGCTGACTTCGTGAGAAGCGAGTTGGTTGCTGCAACGTCGGCACCCGAGACATTCGTGAGATCGTCAAGAGTTGCTGCCAGCGAAACTGCACCAGCGCCGGTTACCGAGAAGAAGTCGTTGTTGAAGCTTGCAACACCAACGACCGTGTCAGATGCAACCGAAGCGGTGATCGTGATCTTGTTGTTGGTGACTGCCGTCCAGATGGCGACTGAGTCACCAACAACTTGCAGGGTTTCACCAAGAGCAACAGGATCGGTACCACCGGAGTCACCGTTGATGCTGATCGTTGAGTTGGTGAGCATCGCGTTGGTGACAGAGCCAGCAGCGACATAGAGACCCGTTGCGTCTTGAACCAGACCACCAGCTGCCTTGAGCAACAGGTGAAGCTTTGCAGCACCAGCTGTTGACGATGTCGTGCCGTCTGAAGTAAGGATCAGGGCGCCGGTTGCGCTATAGAGATCGATACCAACTTCGTCAGATGGCAGTTCTGCGATACCAGCACCGAGGTTGATCGAGACCGTGTTACCGGCTTCGACAAGACCCGTACCCCAGGTGTAGAGTGAACCACCCGAGAACTGTGAGAACGCAACTGCGTCAGTACCAACGGTTGTGACCGTTGCGGTTTCCGTCCAACCAGTGTTGGCTGACAGATTACCTTCCTTGACGAAGACTGCAGAACCGTCGAACTCAGCGGCGCTGTCCATGTCGGCTGCGCGAGTGAGGGCGTTACCTGCGCCATTGAAGACGTAGATACCGTTTTCAGCTTGAGCTGTCTGTGAACGAACGAGAACGCGATCACCATTGGCCAGTGTGACGCCGTCGTAACCAGATGCGCCTGAACCAAGGTTGATGTTACCTTGAGTCGAAACGCGGACTGACGACTTCCATGAGAGGCCATTCTGAAGCGCGTCGACGTAGGCCTTGTTCGCTGCGTCCGTGTCACCAGTTGGTGATGGGAGACCAGTGACCGTGCCGCTCGAGAACGTGAGGTTGCCCGACATCGTGTCGCCGGTAACGTTCACATACGTGGCGTCAACAAGCGTGGTGATATCGGCGGTGGTGACTGGGGTGTTCCCAGTGACGCGACCAAAGCCGTCAAGGGTGACCTTAACGAAGTTGCCCGAGGTTGCCTGGGTGACCGCTGCAAGGTTGAACGTGGTGTCTGAGGCGACGCCATCACCGTTGATAACGACGATGTTGCCCGCCGTACCCGTCAGAGCACGTGTGACAGCTGAACCGTCACCAGTGCGAACGATGTAACCGGTTGTGGCCAGACCTTCAAGGGCCGCGAGGTCATTTGCGAGGATAAACGTTGGATTGCCAGCGACGCCGTCAGCATTCGTGATCGTCAGACCAGCGGCTGGTGCCGTGAGGGTCCGAGTACCGAATGTCGAAGCGCCGGTCTTGACGACGACACCAGTTGCAGCTGCGAGAGCATCAACGCCGGTCAGGATCGCGCTGTTTGGCTGAAGGCCAGAAGCGGAACCAGGTGCGCGGTTTTGCCACTCACCACCCGAGGTGTAAACGAGAGCATCACCAGTTGCTGGTGAAGTGATCGTCACGTCATCGAGTTCAGCCAGCGTGTCCTTGCCGGTGGCATAGGCAGCGAGCTTGTTGATCGCGTCGGTGAACGACGTTGGAGCGCCGCCTGGAATGCCGGTGAAACCACCAGCATTGAACGTGCCGTCGTTGTTGACTGCGACGCCGAGGGAAACCTCAATTGCGTCAACTTCGGTTTGGAGAGCCGCGGCATTGCCACCAGTTGCGAGTGCGATCCAAGCGGATGCACCACCAAGCCAGATGACTTGCGAACCGGTTACATAGACGAGACGACCGACATCTGATGACCCCCATGTTGGGAGGGCTGACAGCTTCTCGACCCGCAGATTTTCAATCTGTGACAGGCCGGAGGCGTCGAATTTTAGTGAACCATTGATTTGCATATCTACTCCGTTGGTGTGTTAGATGATCCGGCGGGTTGCCGTTGTTAGTGCTTTAATAGCGTTGTTGAAAGAGACTGGTTCTACCATGCTCTTCCCGAGATCGAATTCGTTGAGAACGCTGTCATCAACATCAGCGAAGCAGAAGCTGCCCCGATTTCCTTGTTTCTCGATGCGGTCCAACTTGTACCCCTTCACCTTTAGCGAAGCAGCAAGGACAATATCGGAGGTCTCTACGAACCGCTTCATCTGGGCTCTCCCTATAATCTTGCATCACAGGGTATTTATGGAGGCACTCAGAAAAGCATCAAGATCGCGCGCCCCGTTATCGGCAAAGAGAACAAGATTGTGACGGTGTTTTCATTCGTGAGGCGAATAGAATCTACCCAAATCTCTTCATCATTTGAATCCCAGACCGTTACCTGCACGCGTCGCGTGTTCTGGTTATGTGGCACGACCCATGTCTTTGATGCGAGAGATTGAATGTGCTCGTATCCCCGAACCTCAGAGACTGGCCCCGTGTTGTTCTGAAGGGCAAGCGCGATACTCGCAATGGCCTGCTGAACGTTTGTCCCAGTGATCGGCGACAGGCCAGAGCTGTTGAACGAGATCTGATCTGCAGTGTGCTTGATCGACAGGGACGCGAGGTCCAGGTGAGCCTGCAGCTGCGCGAGAATCGCCGGTAGATTGACACCGTTGATCGTTCCGATGTCGAGCGTCGGAATGTGGACGACACCGTCCTTGTCGATCGTGAAGACGGAAGGCCCAGCGTGGACGATCTTGATGTCCACGACGTTGACGGCTGGGATAACCCCCGGCTGGGGATCCATGATGAACGGTATGTAGTTCCCAGCGGACGCATTGATTGCGATCCGATCTGTGAGAACCGGCACCGTTGGCACACCAATCGTGCCATCCGTCGGCGTTCCGTCAGCAAAAAGAAGCGGCTTACCGCCGACGGTAAAGCCAGGCCCAATGACACCGCCGATGTTGATGATCGCGCCATCAGGCAGGATCGCATATTCACCGAGCCCGTCAACGAGATAGCTGGGGCGAAGTACAATTGCCATTACTTCACCTTCACAATCAGCTCAGCGAGGTTGTCGCTGGGGGTGCTATCGGTCTCTGGGCTTGAGACCGAAGCGCGAATCACGATGTCGCCGATCGCATCAGGCGCAGTCAGAATGAAACTCAAGTTTGCGAACTGACCGCTCAGCAACTCAGGAATAACTGGCAACGTGATGACGTTGCGACCTGGGCCATGCACCAAAGTCGCTGTGCTTGGGAGGTTTCCAACCATGATTGGAGAACCGGCGAGGTCGTCGATTGAGATGACGCGTCGAACCGCGGTTGCCTTGAGGTGGCCGTCGTTCGTCAGCTTGATGATGATCGTGAACTGTGAATTTTTGTTCACCTGCGCTGGACCTTCAAGGCTAACACCAAGGTTCGTTTCAAGGCCAAAGGTCGATGCCGCTTCAACGGTGATCAATGCGTTCTTGACTTCCTCGTCTTGGCCGTAGTTGTTGATCGCGCGAAGACGAACGGCATAGACACCTGGCAGATTGAAGGTGTAATCGGCTTCAGGTGTTGAGGCATCGATCGTGCCGTCGTTCTTGAAGTCCCACTCAAACGAGATCGGCGCATGAATCGACGTGCTGGTGAAGTGGACCGTGAGGGGCGCGACACCTGACAGCGGCGATGCGTAGAAGTCAGCAACTGGCGCCAAGGGTGGGGCGACCGGCGGATTGACAATCCCACCAAAGGACTGATCAAGAATTGTCACCATGCCTGGCTGCAGGTAGATCGCGTCAGTGTCGTAGACGTAGCCTGCAATTTGATTGACACCAATCGATGGTGGTGAGATGCTGACCTGACCGGTCGGTCCGCAGAAGACCGGCCGACCAACGTTTGCTGGGGTCCAGTGCCATTGTTCATTTCGAACGAGCCCGTCGGTGATGACAGCGCCGACCTCGCTCTGATAGAGATCCTCGGTGACGATGCCGCGGATCCGGCTCCGCCAGTCATCGCTGCGGGCCAGGGCAATTCGACGGTTTGGTCGAACCTGCACCAAGCTGTACTTCGCGATGCTCTCCTCGGCCATGCCACTCACTATCTCAGATTCGAACTTGACCTTCTGAGTCGCCGCGTTGATGATTGATAGCTCAGTCGACGACGTGACAAACGTCCCGTCAGATTGGCGCAGCGGCTTGTTGAACGAATCAAGGACGAGGTTACCGGCCTCGAAGGTGCCGGTCTCCCCAACCTGTGTTCCAATCGGGAGAGGCTGAATGATGGCCTGCGAGGAGTACGTCCCAGCAAAGACTCGAACCTTGTCGACCCATTTGAATCCGTTCCAGACCTTCATCTGGCTGATCGACGCGTCGTACCAGTGTTGGTCAATCGCCGGATTCGGTGGCTCGACCGCCGATACGATCGGTGGGAAAGCTGTGAACCCTCGAGTCAGGGACGCATCAAGAAGATTGATGTCCCAATAGAGGTACTGGGTGGTGTTGCTGTTGAATGGCCCCCAAGCGTGGGTAACCGTTCTGGATTCCTCGACAACATACGACGCGGCTCGGTGCGCGAAGATAATGATCGTGGGATCAGGGGAAACAATCAGGTCAATGAACTCGCCGCTCTGTCCTGTCCTTTGTAGAAAAGCCGGCGTGGCGTAGACATCTGTCTGATACCTTGCGATCCCCTGTCTGAAGGTGAGCTTCACAGTTCTGAACCCCTGATTATAACCCCCTATTTAGGAGGGCAGTTAGTTAGGAGACAGAGATCGTCAGGGTGTAAACGATTGTCAGTTCACGAGATCCAGTGTGTTCAATTGGCGAGAAGATCAGGTGCGTCAACATCATCTCACCACCCCCGTCCAACAGATCGGCTGGAGTTGAACCTGAAGTCTGCTTGGTGAAGAGACCCAGCTCGTCAAAGAAGAACTGACTGTCAGGATCCAGGCTCGCGTCGGTTGACGGATCAGGCGTTGGCGTTGCGCTGTCAGCTTCGTCACTCGGCCGGTTGATTGCTTCGTTGGCTGAGATGATCGCCGTGATGATGACTCGAGTGTTCGTCGAGGCAGGCACCGCCGTGAAGGTCACCGAGTTGCCAGGGTAGGCGCTGATTGCACCATCACCATCATCGACAACTTCAACGTAGGTCGGGTTGTAGAGGTCGGCGGTGTCGCCTGTCACGTTCGGTGGCCGGAAAACGATCTGCTGAGAGCCGTCGATGTACGTGCCTTGGTTTCCGAGCTTCAGCTTGAAGATTTGGAAGTTGGTCGTGTTTGAAAGGCCACGCGCAATCGCGGTTGCCATGTTCTTGGCATGGATGGCGTTCGTCTTTTCCATCAGTACATTGCCTTGGTCGTCTTTGATGACGACGTGGCCCTGAACTTTGATAGGCATTGTTGTGTTCATGTGTGAGGTGTCCTCTCAATTCAGGGATATTTATGCAAGGGATGGATCCACCAGCTCGAACTGGAGTCGGTTCTTTGAACTGAGACCCATTCGAACCAGGACGTTCGTCGTCGGGCCAATGACCCGCTCGGTGTCGTATCGATCCCGTTGCTGGCGATAGCACAGGTTGCCGTCCTTGACGTATCCGAAGATCACGTCAGAGCTGGCGAGGTAGAAATTTAGGGGGTTGTCGACGCAGACCCGGCAGCTCGTGACCCCTGGGAAGTCACGGGTGATGAAGGTCAGGGTCAGGGTGTCGTAGTAGTAGAGCTTCGCCCCACCAGCGATCGTCCAAGCCAGGACCGGTGCCATGTTGTTATCGAAGGCGAGACTCAGGGTGAGGACACCAGCCACCGCCATCGTGAACTCGATTGGTCCATCCGCCGGCTTGATCGTGATGTTCGTTCCGTCGTAGGTCGCGGTCCAGTTCTTGACGATCCGGCCGTTCGTGGCGTTGTTCAGGGCAGTCCCACCCAGCGCCGTGTGGGACAGGGCGGAGCGGGGTCCATTCTCAGGCGCGCTGAAGGACCCGACGTCCGCGGTTGGCGTGAACGCGTTCGATGGAATCAAGCTCGACCCCAGGAGAAGCGAACCGTCAAGGACAGCGTCTTCGTGTTGTCCTTCGGAATTGATGGTTCAAACAGGACCTTGTAGATGCAGTTGAACCCACAGAAGTAGAAGAAACCGGCATCAATCGGCGAGTTCATTTGCGTTGTATCGGTGAAGAACGTTGTGTCACGATAGAAGGTGTTCGGAACATACGCCGTGACGCTCTGCGCCACCGCTGATCCAATGCCGCTGCCACCCGGCACTTGGGTCGGCGAACCGAAGGTCGCGAGGGTCGTGCCCGTATAGGCGCTCCACTGGTTGCCAGATGCGAATCGACCACCAACAAATGGATCGCCACCGTTTGTGAAGAAGCTGGCGAGATACATTCGGCACGTGAAATTGTATGTCACACCGCTGATCTGGAAAGTGCCAGTAGTATCAGTCAGAGTTGGCACTGCTTTGATCTTGTAGCGCACTGAAAGCTGGTCAATTGCCGTCACTGACAAGGTCGTTGGCGAACCGGCGGCTGTGATCAAGGTTCGAGAGAACAAATCGGATCCGGTTTGCGTCAATCCAACGCCAACCTCAGAGATATTGCCGACGACAGCGCCCTGCGGAAACACATAATCGTAATACGTCAGAGTCGTGTAATTGTTCGCCTGAGTTGGGTAATCATCAGGATAGATAATTCCCGCAGATTGATAATTGCGAGATACGATTTGAGCATCTAGAACAGTTTGTGCTGTTGTTGGCTGTGAGTTACCAGTTCCAAGACGGCAGTAGGTGCAGAGCTGCGGATAGGCGATGAGGTTGCCATTGCCATCTCGAAGTTCTGCACCAAGCGCGTTCAAGCCATAATCAGTGATGACGTTGTCGATCCATCCTGTTTCTTTAACTGAACCATCTGGCCGTGTCAGGATCAGTTGATACTGACCTGCAAATCCTGTTGTCATTCCAAGCATGCTGTTTCCTTAAACTCTCGCCCACGACAGGCGGAACGTCAATGTGAGGGTCTTCGTTGTATCTTTCGGAATTCCTGGATTGAGGAAGACCTTGAAGTACTTGTCAGAAGATGGGCCGTAGCCAAGCATCAAGATATGCAACCCACCTTGGACATTGCCTGAGTTGATGCCGAGGCTGAACGTGCCGTCCCGATAGAAGGTGCCTGGTACGTAGGTGCCTGAAACTGGCGTGCCGTTACCGGCACCAGCAATCTGAGGATACGCAGTGATTGGACCAAGCTGGGAAAGCTGATCCCCAGTGTAGGACAGGAAGCCATCAGCTTGTGAAAAGACCCCGTTTCGAAAGGCGTTCGAACCACTGTTTGTCATCCACGCGGCAACAATTGGCCGAACGACATAGCTGTAGGTCGAACCAGAGATCTGAATCGTGCCAGTGGCATCAGCGACGGGCGGATAAACCTTGAGCTCGTAGAAGACAATCAGCTGGTCAATCGATGACAGAGATAGAGTCGTTGGAGCCCCACCAGTTGTCGTAATGAGAGCCCGCGTGAAGAGATCAGGATCAGTTTGCGTTTTGCCAATCCCAATCTCAGAGATGTTGCCGACGACCGCACCTTGCGAGAACGTGTACTTGAAGGTCAGCGTCGTCGCGTAAAGCGGGGCGACACCTGCAACCTGAGAGATCGCCGCACCACCTTCGCCGCTGAATCCAACCTGTCCTTCAAGCGACACATTTGACACCGCTGGTGGTGTCGTGCCGGTACCGACTCGGCAGTACCCCAGAATCTGATCACCGCCACCGCCAGGATTCGGGGTACCGAGCTGATTCATTCCGAAGTCGGTAATCAGGTTGTCGAACCAGCCAGATTCATCCGTCGTGCCATCAGCTCGATTCACGACTAGGTTATAGCGACCGTGAAGGCCTGTATTAAGGTGCAGCATCGAGAGATCCTGAAAGGAAGGTAAGGTTGTTTGGCTTGATTGTCAGATCAATGCCACTGTAACTGAGGTAGTTGATAACGACGTTCAATACACCGCTCAACACCGTGAGGTTGTTCGGTTGAATGTAGTTCTGCGTATCGTCTTGGTTGAGTTGCGCGTAATGAATTGTCTCCGTCAGAGTGCCTGCAACCATCACGAGGTTGTTCGGCTGAATCGTTTCGTCCAACGCATCGATGTACTTGTACGCGATGATGACATCGATAACACCATCGAGTGGGCGAAGACTGATATCCAGGCGGAGATTGTCGGCACCCCACAGTGAGTTCTTGCCAGGCTCATCAACGAACGTTGGGATATTTACGCCCAGGCTATCGGTGCTATTGTATGGATACAGGACAGATGTGTAGTATTGGGACGCTGGCGCGGTAACGGTGACGTAGTTGACCTTCGTCTCGGAATCTGAACCGACGGCATTCGTCGCGGTGAGCTTGATGGTGTACGTCCCAGGCACCGTGAAGATGAACAGTGGGTTCTTGAGGTTCGTCTGAACCGAGCCGTTGTTGTACATCTCCCATGACCACGACGTCGGGTTGTTCGTCGATGTGTCGGTGAACTGGACGAAGAGCGGTGGGAGACCAACTAGTGGGGTGCCCGTGAAGTTCGCGACAGGCGGTTGTGGTACCGTCGTGTCAACGATTGTGATCTGCAGGTCCTCAGTGATCGACACGCCGGCGTGGTTCTCTTGGTTCGCATTGATGTCGATGCCAAGACCACGCCGTGGGAAGCCGAAGCCAGTCGCAACTGAACCTGGATTTGGGTTCGTGACGAGCGCGTTGTAGAGATACGCCCACTGCATCCCGGTCGTCGGCGGCACCCCATCATAGAGGAAGTTGTTCCACTGTGAGAGGATGTCGGCTCGCTGCTCAGGCGTTAGGTCGTAACGCGCCAGGAGTGAATAGATGTCTGGAGGAACGCCTGTATCGTAGGATCCATCAACACCGTCTTCAAAATCGAAAGGTAGGTTGTCGTAGCCAGGAATGAACGCATCGAATGGAGTGTCATCGATCGCAGCGGTAACATTCGTGTTGTAGACATTTCGAATCTTGAACAGGTTAGTGTCCGTGAAGTGGAGGTGAATGTCCTCGTGGAACAGGAAGTTCTCGAAGAGCGGGCCACCGCTGATCAGGAAGTGGACTGTCTCTGAGATCTTTGTCCGAACCTTATCGTTCCAGCCACCGTTCGTGATGACGATATTAGCCTGCGCATTGAGCGGCAGGTACGTGTTGTAGAAGTCAAGGTCCCATTCGAATTGAATCGGCTCATCAAGATCCTCTGAGAGCTGCTTGAGGGTTCCAATTGGTTGACCAGATGCGGCGGATCGGAAGACGTAGCGCGTGACAGGGTCGTAGAACTGGGCGATCGAGGTCGAACTGTCGAACTTGTCGGCGTAGAGCGGCAACCAACCACCAAGGAACGCGACCTCGGGGCTCGTGAAGTCGAGCGGGATCGGTTGATGGGTGTTGAGGTCAATGAACTGCGGGTCGATCGCGACTGGCTTCAGAGGGGTCAGGTCAGCTTGACCTGGCGTCAATGAGATCGCAACGCTGCCGAATTCCTGCTTCTCGACAACGACTTTGTTGCCAGCTGTTGGGAGTCGCCCGAGAACGTTTGGTCGCAGAATGACGACGTCCTGCGCGTTCCAGAGCGGGTAGTTGTGGGCATTGATGTCAAGCTTGATCTCGACACCACCGGTTCCTGTCAGGTTGAACGTCACGTAGACGTCGCTGAAGGTGCCGTTGACGGCAACGAACCCGATTGGGCCAACGTCCGATCGGCTGACCATGTAACCTGAGGTTGATGGCGACAGGACGTATGTCAGGGACGGGCAGTCTTCACGCAGCCGAGACACCACGAAGCTGCCACCGGCAACGGGCCATGTTCTCGATGGCGAGTCGGTCACCGCGTTGTTGGCGACGTAGACCACCGGATCCGGTGGTGTCAGGAGGAAACCAATCGCGCCGTTCCAGTAGAACTTGCCAACGGTTGCATTGCCCTTCCACCCTGAAACTGATCCATGGACGAGGTAGCTTGGCTTCTCAGCGAAGGTCTCGAACGTGAAGTAATCGCCGGCGTAGAGGCCGTTTGCTGGAACGATCGTGAAGTGAACGCCGAGGTCCTTGAAGCTGAATCCTTCTCGAGTGTCGGTGCCGTCGGTTGGGGTGTGGGCGGTGACGGTCGCTAGGATCGAACCTGCATTGGCGCCCGTTGAAACCGCGGTGACTGTGTAGATCGTCGACGTTGTGAACTCGATCTTCCACTTCGCAGCTGGTGCTTCGTAGAAGCTGTCGCTGTGCATGATCAGTCGGGGCACGACTGGTGAGACAAGGCCAATCGGCTTCTCGGTGAGCTCAGGTGGCGGGTTCTTGATTGTGAAGCTGAAGACGTCGCCGCCTTCAACCCGGGCGATCCCATCATCTGATGAAGCGCCAATGAATGGTCGAGCCGCTGGTGCTGGCAGATTGAACGTGATGCCCTGCGCGGAGAAGGAACCGCCGATTGGCATGATGCCAGCCAGGTTCGATGTCGCGAAGTCATTGTCTGAGAACTCGACGCGGAAGTTGGTCGCGTAGTAGAGAATCAGGTCTGACGCTGGGTTTGAATCTCCCGGCATCGAGTAGACGGCGACTGAATTTGATGCCGGATCTGGGGCGGTGCCAGACGTTGCCGATGTCAAGTCGACAGCGGCTGATGGGCCGGAGCCGTCCTTCTTTAGTGTCGCGATCTCGCGAGCATGATCAGGGATCGCGACGATGCGCCACTTACGGCCGTCAATGGCGGTCTGATCAACCGTTAGACCAAGGCCATCAAGTGGATAGTCGGTATAGCGACCATCGTATGAGAAGTTGATCAGCTTGTTGTAGTCTGGATGGCCAGGATCTGTGCTGTAGACAAGGCTCTGATTGTCGTAGCTGTCCAGGTCAAAGCCAAACCCAAGATCCAGGTTCTCCGCAAACGCCGGGTCGTTCCGAATTCCAATGTAGAAGCGATCACCAGCTCGGAACGGCGCATCGCCTGCCACGATCGTGAAAGCAACTCGACCGTCGTTGTACGGCACACCGACGATTGCAGTTCCAGTGTGGGATGAATCAGCGGTGCTTGACAGGGAGAAGTGCGTTGAATCGGTCGCGGTGAGAATCAGGCTCGTGGTCGGAAGCGTGATGCTGAGGATCGTGATGTTGCCGATCAGCCCGAAGACGTCTTGAATGTGCCCGTAATGGAGCGAGGTCAGGACAGGCCGGGAATGGGCGATCGAGTTGACCTTGATCAGGTTCCAAGTTTCAAGCGCGGCGGTGGGGTGGATGCTGAGCCGGTTCGATGGGGCCAGCACGACCTTCTCGCCCATTGGTGGCTGAGAGACGAAGGTGGTGTTGAACGAGAACTTCGGATCGCTGTACGTCTGGCCAGCGGTGATAAAACCGGCAAAGCCCGAGAAGGAACCGGTCAGCCGATAGATTGGTGCCGAGTCGCTGATCGCTTCAAGGGTCCACTCTTCGTAGTTCGTCGCGCTGATGTTCTGGTTGATGTTCGTGACACGAAGGTACGGGTTGGTCGTGATCGACGTGTAATGAACCAGACCGCTTTCACGAAGGCCGATGTCCGAGTACTGATTGAAGAACAGTGACGACGACAGGTTCTCAAGTGAATCGTGCAGGGCGTCGCTGTCAACGAACGGGGCGAGGGCTGGGTTACCCTCAATGAGATTGAACAGCTCCTCGTACGTCTGTGGTAGGTTCGGCACATCGAGGATCGCGTAAATCGCGCTGAGAGCGACCGTGACAGATGCATCACCACCGTGTGAATTGACGGTGTCCCGGATTCCATTGATGATCGCCCGAACCTGGTTGACCGTGCTCTGTGGGTTCGCAACGTTGAGGGCGTTCTCACGGATGGTGGTGACCGCGGCGGCGATGACGCCGTTGTCGTTCGTCGCTGACCACGTCGGGCTGAAAGCGCCGTTCGCGTTGTACGTCTGCTTGACCTGGAACTGGAATGAGCCGTGCGACTGGAAGAAGTCGCAGCTCTCAACGAGCGCTTCAGCAACATTTCCACGGCGAACGTGAACGTCGCTGACACCTGGCCCATCAAATGACTTCTTGCCATAGGCGTACGGAACGGACGCGAGGTCGGTGTTCTCATCGGTGCCGAACAGGTAAGGCGTGCTCGTGAAGAGAGGCTGAACATCACGCATCGCTGGCAGCGTGCGGAAAGTCGAGGAACCTGATGAGAAGAACTCGTAGCGCCAGACGCCATCAAGCTTTGCCTTGATGAGCATGCGCTCGGTGAATTTGACCTTGACGTCATCGAAGAATTGGTATTCCTCAATGACCTCACGCAGTTTGTCGTGGTACGGCTTGGTGTCTAGGATGAAGTCAACAAGCGATTGAACGTACTGGCTCGACTTCGACAACGAGTTCTTGTTTGCCATCGATTACTCGTACGAAGGTGCGACTGGAGCTGGGCGAATCACCCTGATCGAGTGTGCAGAAAGGAAGGAAGTTTTGAACACGTCTGTCAATTCGTACTGATTAGCGAGGATGTCATTGAGAGCTTCAAAGAAGATCTCATTCACCTGGCTGATCTTGCCTTTATTCCAAAGATCGGTCATTGTCTGACGAGCAGTTGCCGCATCCTTGAACCAATCCTCAGAAGCATCGAGATCAAGGAACGATACGTAGTCAGGCACAACAACCGAGCCGCTCGTATCTACCAGCTTCGTATTTAGTATCGTGTACGTGATTGACGACCTGAGCAAATCGGCCGGCGCCAGGGTCTGCTCAGATCCGAAACCGAACTGCGTCCGGCTGTCGTTTCGCTCGTCGTAGAGAACTCGGCGGAGGGCAGGCACGACGTTGCCGGCGGCATCTTGACCAGCGATACTGTCAGTCAGCTTCGTCCAGAGTGTCTCAGGGATCCGCACCTTCTGGTTCGGCCGCATCAGGCTCCACTCGGCGTGAGTGTCCTTGAGGTTCAACTCCTCAGGGTCATCTCGGAGAGTGAAGTTGCGGGTGAAACGCAGCTTGAACGTGTCGTCCTTCGTGATGACGTAGCTTAGACCAGCGATCGTGATCGCATCGTACCGCGCTGGCAGCGTGTCAGTGGCTGGCAAGAAATGCTGGAACGTCAGGAAGTTCGGTGGGCCGTCTCGCAGGGTCTGGGCAATCGCTTGGACAGATTGCTTCTTGCCAACCGCGGCGGTCGTCTTGTTCTTGACCCAGAAGTAGTAGACGACCTGGGTGAGAGCCCCTTCGGTGTCTCGAACTGGAATTGAGACGTACTCGTAGTCCTGCTTGAATTGACGTTGGATCGCCAGGTTCTCAGTGACATCAGGGTCGAACGCTAGTTCGGCCGCTGACGGTTCGTAGCGACGCGTGATGATGATCACCTCTGAACCGCGGGCGACGTTCGTGACGGTGACGGTGTTGCCTGTCACGGTGTAGGTCGCCTTGAGGGCCGCGAGACCATTGATGTAGACCGAGATCCGCTTCGGATCGACCGTCTCATCGTAGATGAACGACAGAGGACCAGTTGTAACCTGCGTGTTTGCCCGCTTCTCATTTGAGATCGGCACCCAATTCGTCCAAGACGTCGAGTAGCGATCGATGACCGTGCCGTTGTTCAACGTCAGCGGGTTCAGAGCGTAGGCGACGGCGTCCTGGATCTGCGACAGGTTACCAGCGATCGTCGCGAAGTCACCAAGGTACGGCCGCCATGACGCGATCGGCTGCTGACCGTCCGCATCAAGCTGGGCCTGGGTCGGGATGGACCAAGCGCGCCAACCGATGTCGTTGTTCAGAGCGCTCTCTGGGTCATCCATGTCGTTGGAGATAGGGTTCATCAACGAGCCTGGGTTGTGCACAACCGGGGTCACCTGGACAGCATTGCGAACTGCGAGGCGATCGGCGAGAGTTGTCGTGATCGCGTTCCGCATTGCATCGGCCGAGAACGTGCCGGTGACGCTAACTCGCACCGTGATGCGCAGCTTGAAGATTGGCGCTTCAAAGACGTACGTCTCACCAGCGAGGACCGAGATCGTTGCCCCGTTGAGGTACGGTGCGGCAACATACGGTACCTCAAGGGTCGGTGGGATGTACTCTTGACCGATCACCTCAGGTACAGCAGGTACCGCTGGCACAAACGGGGTGCCAGCATCTGAGTTGCGGAAACTGTCGAAGTCGTTAAGGTCGTGGAAGAGCCCGTTGTCTGAGAGCACGTAGATCAGGGATCCTGACCCTTCAGTTGGGCTGCGAAGTTGCAGGTCTCCATTGAAGAGACCGAGTGGGGCGTCTGGTAGCTGCTTGTTGATCGCACTGATCAACTCGCCAAAGGTCTGAATGTCAGCTCCCAAAATCGGGGTCACCGAGAATGGGACACCATCGATCGAGAGACTTGCCTCGTAACCGTTAGCCGGATCCAACCCAGTCAAGTCAGCGTCGTCCTTCGGTGTTCCGAAGCGCAGAACTTGAATTGACGCCGTCGCGGGTTTCGCTTCAACAGCTGGAATTTCTGCGACGGCCGCGATGTACGGTTGGCCTGGATCTGCGGCGACGTACTGCTGCTCGCCAACCGTACCGATCGCTTCCGTGATGGCCAGAATTTCTTGGCTGCCAGAGTCAACCTCGATGATTCGAAGCGCTGCCTCAACGTCCCAGGTCGTCACCGCATCTCCATTGACGTCGAGACGCTGGACCGGTTGAACCGCGATCGGAGCGAAGAGAAGCTGGCCTGAAGTTTCAGCCGCGCCAAGAGACGTGACCTCAATCGTTGCCTGCAGCGGGGTCGAACTTGGCAGCGGCGTCGTGATGTCATTCGTGACGGTGTCGATGATGGCCTGCGAGAAGACGTTCTCAATGATGTACTCGCTGACTGGCCGTGGGTTGTCGATGTCTGGATTCCAGCCACCAATTCTCATGCCAGCTGAGATGCCGAAGTCAGAGAATTGACCGAGCTCCAACGAAACGGTCCCATTTGATTCGAAGTAAATCTTCGAGTTGAAAGAGCCACCACCAAACGGTGGTGTGCTACCCCAATCAACGTCAGTTGGCACTGGTGAGAAGGACCATGCGATTGGTCGAATCGTCCAGAGCCGATCCCGAGCGTACGTCTGTTGACCTGCCACTTGACCAGCGGCCTTCGTTTGTGGGTCCAGATCGGCGTCACCAGCTTGGGACAGGGCTAGGGCGTTGTATTCGGTCGGTGGAACTGGACTCTGGACCCATTCGTAGACGTCGATTGACGCGAAGTCGGCGAGCGAACCCCAGCGGGAGAGGCGGTCTTCAACGCCTGGGAAGATGAACGCGTCGTAATACGGGAGATAAGCAAGGTTCGTCGTGTCGAACCAAACGCGACCAATTTCCTTCGAGCCCCATGGCCGAAGCGGGTCGTACCCCGGGTTGTCAACGACCTGAGTCGAGTAGTTGAACTTCGCTGGGTTCTGATTCGAGATGATGTTAATGCTCTCGAGAGCCGCTGGCGTGTGCTGTCCAACCGCTGGGTGCCACAGAGGAACCTCGGTTACAAGTTCCTTGTCGGCGTAGTTGAAGAGCTTGATCGGGTTGAAACGTGGTCGAGCTGGTCCGTAGCCGAAGATGTGAACGACCTGCGTATTTGCCCGGATCGTTCGCGCGTTGAGCTGCGTGAATGAAGTGGGGTTGGCGTAATCGATGACGAAGTCAGCTGTGAACGGCAGGGTGTAGTTCTTACCGATCTCAGCATCTTCAATGATGAAGCGGCCAATCTCTTCGGCCTTGAAGTACGTGTCCTGGTCGAGATCTTCGAGAGTGAACCAACGGTCCTCTTCGAAGCGGGTGATTTGGATGAAGCCGTCGATTGGTCCACCGTATTCAGGGTGATCTGGATCCGGGATTGGTGCATCGAACTGGAGCTGCGTGAACTGAGTCAGGGCGTCGGTGACGTTGAGCTTCAGCTCTGGGAAGGTCCGCTGCCGGGCATCGCCGTACTCGGCAACCTTGTACGCCCAGTATTCGTCTACCTTGGCGTCATCAAACCGGTTGTTGTTGAGGTACGCGCCAATTGAGAGGTTCGTTCCCTTCGCTTGAATGAGACCACGCCAGAAATTGAACTGCGTCTTGTTCGAGATGTCGAGGTCGTCGAAGTACTTCTTTGAGTTGAAGCCAAGCAGGGCCAGCGAGTGCCGGCTTGTCAGCTCATTCTCGAAGGCGCGGTTCGCATCGAAGAAGTTCGCGACGTTGTCGGTCGACGCCTGCATGTTCTGGTGAACCTCGTGGCCAACCAGGAAGTGGCCACCAAATTCTGGCCGCATCGTCGTGGTCGCCTGCTTCCGACCGTTGAACTTGTATGTCACGACTCGACCACCTGAGAACGGATCGTAGAGGGTACCGGAGTTGGTCGATGGTTGCGAGAAGTTGTTGAACACGAAGATGTGTTCGAAGTCGTCAATCTGGACGTGGGCCGAGAACATTGGGCCCTCAGCCTTGAAGGTCGACTGCGTGTTCGTCCGGTCGATCGTCAGGTCAGCCTTCTTGTATTTCACACCAAGGGCGTCGAAGACACCTGGATGACCAGTCACGTCAAACAGTGACGTGTCAATGAACTCAGCGAGCAGCCCGGTCTCTTGATTGAACCAAGCCCGATCGATGAATGGATTGATGAGGTGACCTTGGTCGGCCTGCAGGCCGGCGTAGCAGCGGTCAACGAACTTTTCAATCTCAAGCTGGAACGTCCGGGTTCGACCAGTTTCCAGGTCGATGTTGAACTCAGACCGCTGATTGAATTCCCAGCCACGGTGCTCGAGGTACTTCTGGTAACCAAAGAGGAACGTCACAACGTTCTGGATCCCAGTGATCGTCAATGGGAGGGTCGCGTTGACGATGCCGACGATCGCGGTTGGTTGCCGCCAGACGAGGGTCGTGTGGTCTTGCGTGAGGGCGTTGAACGTCACAGAGTCAGACACCAGACTCATGTCGTAGTAGGCGAGCTTCAGGTACCGTGGATTGTAACCTTCAACTCGGAAGATCCAGTCTTCGCCTCGACCTGTCGGCGCGAAGCCAGCTTCCTTTTCGACGGCGTCACCAAACTGAATGACCGAGATACGGAGGGCCTGTGCCCATTCATCTTTTGCGAGTGAGTTCTTCTTGAAGAGGAGACTGTACGCCGACGATGAGAGGGTCTCGCTGTCGGTGAAGACCTGGAGATCGTCAGTTGCGACCAAGCCACCAGCTCGATAGCCCATGTTGACGTCCCATTCGCGGAACGCAGCGACCGCGTAGGAGGACGAGGTGTCAATCGAGGTCTCGCGAAGTGCGTGAGTGAACGTCTGGCCGAAACCTTGGTAGATGTAGGACGCGGTCGGCACGAAGGTAACCGACCCGGTCGAGATCTCAAAACGATCGCCCATCCGGAACGGCTGACCATCGTCGTCGATCTTGAATGTGAAGCCACCGATCGAGGAGATCAATCCCTCTTCGGCGTAGCCGATGATCGTCTGTCCCGACTTGACCGTGAAGTTCTGCTTCCGGTTGGTGTCGTACGCGGTGTAGGTCGCAACGATAGATGGGCCCGAACCTGAGACGACCATCGGCCGGCGTGGCACCGCCGGAATCAAATCGCCATGCAAGCGGAACCGCTTGTGGCCTGGCATGTTCATGTCAAAGCCGTCGTACAGGATCCCGTCAACCTCGACCCAGTTGAAGCCCCAGCAGAAACCGAGGAACGCCAGCGGATCGTAACGGAAGAGGGCTCGAGCCATCGAGTAGCCGTGTTCGAGCGACCGGTTCCAGACCGTCTCGACGAGAGACTCGTCGCCAAAGCCATAGCCGAATGACGCGCCAGGCGGAATGAAGTTCGTCAGGGCGTTCGACGCGAACGGCTGAGTTGCGTTGACGTATGGTGGAAGAAGCGAATCGTTTCTCTCATTGACGCTGAGACGCAGGGTTGGATGAGCGGCTCGAATGTCAGCCCACAGCTGGTCGGTCCATTCGCGAACCTGCATTAGAATGACGGGATCATTCGGGCCAGCCGTGTTGATGAGGACCCAGACGGTGTCGTGATTGAACTTACCTGACCTGACTGTGAAGTACGTGTTCTGCACCAGAGCTGGCACGATATCACGAACCCATGGTGTTGTTGACGCGATCCAGACTCCATTGTTGAGGTTGTTCGTCTCGTTCTGCAGGAGGACCCGATCACCAGCGTGGAGCTGGATCCCGTCAATGATCGGCAGGCCGATGAGGGCGGTGACGCTGTCCTCGGTGTCAACAACCCGAACGACCCCACCGTCAATAAGACTTGGCAGAGAATCGATGTGGGTGACTGGGGTGTATGCCTCTTCTTCAAACGCCGTCAGCGTGTCCCACCAAGCCTGCTTCGTGGCGAAGCCGAAGAGCTTCCATGGTTCCAGGTTTGGTCGTTCCGTTGGAATGACGCCTGGCACCGTCGCTTGGTGCTGCATCAAGACGTTGAACCAACGAGATGGAATTGTCGTCATCCCATCAGGGAAATTGCCAGGATAACCTTGCGAGTAGTTCCACGTGAATGGATCGACGGGGTCGTAGTCAGAACCGAGCGGGTCAAATGAGTTGGCCGCGGCGTACGTGAAGAGCTCGTTCTCAAGCTGTGCAAGGAAAGCTGGATCTGAGTAGAGCGATGTGAAGTCGAAGCGGCGGGCGTTTGGGTTGATGCCGTCATGGAGCTGATGCTCTACGCGAAGGAGGAGCGAGTTCAGGGTCTCGGCGAGATTGACCTGCACCCACGCAGAATTGATCGATGGCTGGACGATCCACGAGGTGCCGTTCCAGGCAAAGAGGGTGTGGGACGACCGTTGATACCAGCGATCATCGACCGCTGGATTCGGTGGGGCCGTTGTCGAATCGCCTTCGACGTCGAAGACAAACATCGCGCCATCAGCTCGGATCCAGACTTCACCGCGGTGAGGATGTGGGGGCTGCGTGACGTGCGTGACCGCTGGGGTGTATGTCCCGTCTGACCGGAGGATCTCAAGCGAGATCAAGTTTCCAAGAACTGATTGGCGGAACGTCAGGTCATCGGTGTAGAGCGGTGACTTGTGACCGTCATGGTGCGTGAGCAGCGTTCGGCCGATCACGTTGTCAAATGAGATCCCTGGTTCGACAAGTGGCAGGACGCCAAGCTGCGGCAGGGTGGCTGGGAATCCAACCAGTGGTGAAGTCGAGTCAAAGAGAACGGTTCGAACGTCATTGTCACTGGCTCGAACCGACTGAATGTAAGTCAGGAGCTCGTCAATCTGACCAATGGTCGTCACCGCCCCGTGATCACCAAGGAACTGAATGATGCGCTGCTGGAAGATGTCAGCGACGTTGTTGAGGGCAGTCTCGTATTGGCGCTGCGCCAGGTCGATCATCGAGATCGGCGTCATGTCGCGCTGCATCAAGAGAGATGCAAGGAGAGTCTGTTGCTCTGACCAAAGCTTGATGCTGCCACCGAAGGAGTAGTCGATCGGCGCATTGCCGATCTGATTCGCCAGAATCCCGCGGAAGTGGGAGTAGAGCACCCCCTCGGTCGCGTCAGCCCGACTGTCGTTGTACGGATTGTTGAAGAACGTCCGTGGGATCTGCCACGTGCCTTCTTCATTGAGGTCACCGGCTTCGCCACCAAAGAGGTCGAAGATCAATCCTTCCGCATCTCGGTGAACGTAGCGTGGGCTTTCAAGGTTACCAATTCGAATCGTGAATGAATCAACGACCGTGAATGGGATCGAGCCAGCCGTAATGAGACATGAGAACTCACCGTTGTTATACGGTGTGCCGACGGTTAGAACATCGTATGGCGCATCGAGAACCGGCATCTTCGAACCACCGACGCTGAACGAGGATGGGCCGAGGGCCGTCAGGGTCCAGATCTGTTGCTGCGTGAAGCCAATTGCATGTAGGTCCTGAATGACGCCATTGCCTTCACCAGCGAAGGTTGAGTCGACGATCGTCGCCCCGAGATAGCCAGCTTCCCAGATCGTCTTGAGCTGACCAGCTCTCTTCACAAAGAGCAGCTGCCCGGCATCATCAGCCATTCCGTGATTGAAGACAAAGTCGGCAGAGTTGTTCTCGCTCTTCTTGACGCGCTTCTGCAGGGCGATGTCGAGAGTCGCCGTCAGGTCCTCAACGTAGTAGAAGACAGACGATGCGAGGAGAGCGTGATGGCCGTCGTAGCGATAAAGGTCGAACAGCGGAAGCTGGTTGAACTCAGTCTTGATCTGACGGAAGCGAGTGCCGGTATCTGATGGGACACCGTTCTGAACATACGAGTTGAGCTGCAGGTCGCTCGCATACTCGATGATTGGGCGGACCGCCTGAATGACCTTCGAACGTGTCAGGCCAACTAGACCGAGGTCATTGATGTGGACCCAGTAGTTGCCTTCTTGCCAATGATTCGTGTTGCTCTCGGTGCCTGGCACCTGGGTCCAGCCAAAACCGCCACCACCAGAGATGGAGCGATAGATCCGATTCGCTTGAGTTGCGCCCTGTTTCACGAAGGTTTCTGCCCCCGCGACTCGATAGATTCCATCGAAATCAGGTGCCCGTGACCAGACACCTGGACTGACCACGTAGATTCCATCCTCGAGAGGTGAATTGTTCTTCACAAGAACACGGTCGCCTTCACGGAGAAGGACGCCATCGATGACCTGGTATTCGTTGAGCGAGTTGACCTTCGTGACCTTGCCCTTCAGACCCGACGAACCATTGAAGCCGACGATGTAGTTGTGGGACAGGAACGTTGGTGAGATCAGGAACTCATCGCCACCCGCAAAGCCGGTGAAGCCGTTCGGTTGACCACCTGAATCGTAGAGCTGATCGCGAACGATGTTGAACTCGAGAAGCTTGAATGAACCACCTGGGCCAGCAACGTAATACTCAACGTGCTGGTCATTGGAAGTCAGGGTGTAGACCGCCGCCTGATCTGGTACGTAGGCACCGAGGGCACCATTCGGCGTGATCGTGAAGTGAATCGCGTCGTTGAAGTGGACTGTGAACGTGAACGGGTTAAAGCCCGTGCCAGTCAGCGTGATTGGACCAGTCGTTGCAACCTGCACATTGAGCTTCACGAGATCCGCTGGCTGCGGTGTCGCGATCGTGTAGTACTCTGGCAGGAGATCTGGGTTCCATGGCATGTCAGGAGTTGCCGTGACCCCTTTCGCGACCCAGTAGTAGTTGAAGAAGTTCGTGAACTTATCTAGATTTATTGGCGGGAGATAATTATTCCCCTGGGAATAAAGCCACGAGAGACCACCTGGTGAGATGCCAAGGGCCTTCGCCCGCTGGATCAGATCCTGGACCGTGAACGTGATCCGCTCGGTGCCGAGTTTGAAGTTCAGGACAGGAATGACCGAGTTGATGTCTCGCTCGACCGTTGTTTCAGGCACCCGAGGCGTGTTGTCACCAGCCGAGGCCGGCTTCCGACCAGCATATCCGTAGAGCGGGATGCTCTCGTCGTGCGTGAGGTGCCTGTTGAACAGGTTGTCAATCAGCGACGAGATCGCGGTGTTCCGAAGTTCTTTCGGAACGTACTGCTTCAGGTCATTGAATGGAATTCGGAAGGAGGAATCAGTAGCCATCGACATACCTAAAATTCGGAGAACGTGAACCAGTTTTTGAACCCTGCCCACATGCTTTTATGAGCGCATCTCTACTTGGATAGATTACTTTGCCGTCCAAAGTACAAGGGCGCTCTTGCGCTTTAGCAATTTTCTTGCTAAATTCTGTCTTGAATTCAGCAGATCGCCGATTCATCCAACCCGTCCTACCTTCTGACACTCTTTCCGAGAAGTATTTCTTCTCAGTATCTGTCCAGTTTGAGAACGTACCTGCGCGCTTTTGAATTTCTGCTTGTTCAACTTTTCTACCAGCGCAGCCTTCTCCACCATTGGTCTTGTTGAACAGCGGGCCTGTCTGAAGATCCTCCCTACCAATCATTGCGATTAGCAGCATTTCCATTTCAATTGCGTCAACATCGTTTTCTGCATGGATAATAACAGGTTGAGGATCAAATCCTTCGGCACGTCTTTTCTTCAGCATGCGTGAGAGCTGCGTATCGCAATTTGGGTGGAAATGCCTGTACGGCCTGACATCGACACCTTTACCAACGTATCTCCATACGTTGGTTTTAGGATCTTTGAAGAGATAAGTGCAGGTCAAGGTATCATCCTACGATTGTAGGAGATATTTATGACCTAACGGAAAACCCCGCGGGACGACTCAGGACCCGCGCATGAAGATGAAGGTGGTGTTCTTCGTCGTGATGTCTTTTGGGGTGATTGGCTGGCTAAGGGGAATCACGTAGCCATTCTTTTCGTCAACGATCGCTTTGACGTGCAGCTCTTTTCTCTTCTTTGCGATCCCACTGAAGATCGCGACAAGAGCTTCCTGCCCCCGCATTTCAAATTTGGCTCGGTCGTTCAGTATCTTCTTTCGAACCTTTTCCAACCGCGCCTTCAGGACCTCGTCATCGCCGTCATACGCATCACCGACTTGGGTCTGCTGTTTGACCCACATGACGTCCATCCGAACGCTCTCACCGCCGTTCGTATGAGCAACGTAGAACTCAAAGTTGAAGACGTTATTGTTCCCGTCCCAACCCAAATCCTGAAGGGCATCGACCGCGATGTCCTCGAAATCATTCTCGTGGTACGCTTCATTGAGAAATTCTTTGAATCTCACTTCGATTGCCTAATGACGGTTGGGGTGAGAGCTTCGACGACCTCGATGTCTGAGAGTTCAGCTGCTGACTGCAGAATCTCATCGAAGCCAGACTCAACTGTGAACAATGAGCCGAACGAGTTCGTGCTGTAGATCGGTACCAGAACGACCGAGGCGACGTCGGCTGGGAGCCGTTGGTGAATCAGCGAGATCAGACGAGTCGCATAGAACGTGTCGCCGAAGTCCCAGCCATCAATGTCGAAGAACGTGTTGATGACCGTGAGAATCTCTTCCTTGATCCGCTCGTTGGTCAGCGTGCCGGCCTGCGACCGAACGACCTTGAACCGAGCTCGAAGCTGTGGTTCAGCGAGACCACCGAAGAGAAGACGAATCTTGCCAGGGTGCATGACGACCGTGTCTGACAGCATCTTGTTCTCAAGGAGGTACCCAAAGGAGTTCCGGAGCTCAAGAGGGGTCGGCGCTGTTGGGGCATACACTGAGACGCCCCGAACATAGCTGATGACATTGTCGTAGTACCCGCGGGTCATCACGTACGCGTCGTGAATGTTCGTGACCGATGGGTCAATGACGTTTGTGTATGGTGAGAAGTGCTGCCACATGAAGTCGAGGCCGTCATCACCAGCGTTGATCTTCGGCATGCGCTGCCGACGACCGAAGGTCAGGCTGTTGTCGATGACGGCGCCTGGTGCCCATGTGATCGAGCTGCCTGGGTTGTCGATCGTCGCAGTTGGGTTTCCGATCAGGAAGTATTCGTACGAATCGGCGGCGAACGTCTCGAACTGCAGTAGACGGTCGGGAACGAGGTCACCGCTGTCATCTTCCTGAAGCAGGTCAGTTGGGACAATCTCAAGGCTGTGGAGATCCAAGATCCCATTCTGGTTCTTCACGGCACCAACGACGTCGTAGACCTGACTCTTACCGAGCAGGATGCCGCTCGAGTCGAGGTTGCTTCGCAGGATCTTGATGTTGTCGAAGACCCGCTTCCGAGTCTCGTTGTCTAGGATCTGATCAACCGCGTTGAACCAGAACTTCGTCGTCTCAGAGTAGATCGTCAGCTTCAATTCACGGTGGTGAACCTCGAAACCTATCAGGTTACCAGAAGACTGCTGTCGAATCTTTCGAATGAAGATGATCCAGCTGTGTTGCTTGAGCTGGACGGTGCTGTCGTCTGTCGTGAACTTCAGGTCATGGTGAGCGCTGTCAAGAATACCTGACGCGTAGTCTGGGAGATTTGAGTAGCCGAGAATCTCCCACCATCCATTGAGGTTGATGAGCTGCGAGCTCCATGGGAAGGCCCGAGCCCGCAGGGTATGGGTGTTTGTTCCGTCATCTTCAAGAATGAATGCATCGCCCGGCTCCATCGTTCCTGAGACGGTGAAGAACGATGAGGATGATTCGAAGCCGACTGGCTGAATCTCATACGTCTCATTGATTGCCCCGACGGGGAAGGAGCCGCGGAGGCTGCTTCGAACCGCCAATGGCCCAGAGGCAAGGGCTTCAATCGTCCAGACTTCACGGGGATCTGATCCCGGTGGTGTCCCCGAGATAACGATCGTCGCGGTGCCGACGCCCTTCATGTAGCGGTTGTAGCGGAGCGCGAAGTATTCCTGCTCAGCGAGACCCTGGAACTTGGAGCCGGTGTCGCCAGGCGGGTACTTGTTGATGCCGTCGATCGTTCGTGGAACTTCAGCCGCATAGATTCGGCTGTCGTCCTTTGGAAAGAGACCAGGATCTGGGATGCGAGCTAGGATCTGGCCGTTCTCATCCTGCACGTACTCGAGCGGCTCACCGTACCAGTGACGGTCGACAAGGGCCTGAATCGCCGTCTTCTCCTGGAGGGATCCGTTACCGGTCTGCGTCGTGTTCGGCTTGACAGGCACGCCGTTCTTGTCGTAGTAGAGGTTCGCCCGGTTGTCTTCAATGAACCGACGGCGCGGCGAACTAACAACACCGATGGTCAGTGGATCAGTTGCTGAGATGTGGAGAAGCGTGTTGATGACGCCGCTCGTGTTGAGCAGTGGCTCGATGACGCTGTCGATCAGGGCTTGACCTGAGACTGACGTTGTCTGCGAATTGATGCCGATCTCGTAGCGCATCGACGCATCATCACCGAACAGCTTGACGTTCTCGTAGGTGCCTGATGCGTCGTTCCAGTCAACGTACTTTGGTTGACCAGCGAAGGTGCGGTTGATCGTCTTGACACGGATCAGGGACGGGTCCTTCAGGAGGTACGTGTTGTAGTCCTGCCCGTTGACCATCCGGTTCTGCGCGTAGTACGTCGACGGGGCAGAGCGGCGGATGTGCTCGATCGTCTCGGTGCCAGCACCGTTCTGCAGGGTGGTCGTCAGCGAGAAGGTGAGGGAGCACGTCTCAGAGTTACCAAGAGTCGACGTGTAACCGAAACCGAACTGCTGGTTGACGACCTTGTTCTTCTGGATGACGATCGACCGGTTGGCGGACTGTCGCATCCAGAACCTGAACTGACCTACCGGCATGTCTGAGAAGTCACCATCACCGAAGACGACGGTGATCTGGTCGTTCTCGCGGGTGTCGATCTCGAACTTCTTCCGAGTCGAGCGCTGGTCATTGAAGACGAGGTTCTGTTCCGAGATGGTGTCGACCTGCGACCACCGCTCAGAAACGAGGTCGTTCTCGACCCGCTGAATCCAGACGTCGGTGTGATTAGTGTTCTGTGGATCGAAGTCGATTCGACGATCAGGCAGGCGGTTCTCGATGTTGTAGTCGATCCGCGTGAGGGTGCCTTGCTTGATGTAGGCGAGGAAGCCGGTGTAGTCTGAGCCGTCACCGATACCGTCGTTCGCGTAGACGATGCTGAGGGGTGAGTTCAGATCTGGTTCACGTTCGAATGGACCGTTCGTGTCGATGTCGGCGGGCACGATCTCCATCGGGTACGTGTCGAGACCCGCGGCGGCGTTGAACGAGAAGACCCCGTTCCGCAGCCCAGCTGGGTCGTTGCGGAGGGAGTAGAGATCCATCACGACGTCACCGACCTCGAAGGTCTTGTGCGGCTGGCCGAACCGGGAATTGAGGACGCGGTTCATGACGAGGATGAACTGCTCTTTCCAGTTGACATTGTTCGGATCGTTCCATGTGATCGTCAGACCGGCAAGGTCGACACCACGGGAATCAATCACCCGCTCGGTGGTCGAGATCGAGTTGAACTTGACAAGACCTCGAACTGGAATGTTACGAGTTGCCTTGTATGAGATCAGCTTTGCGAGACGAAGGATCGATTCCTTGCGCTGGGCGGTCGTGATGAAATTCTCGTGCGCGACCATGTCGACACGGTACGCGAGCTGCTCCGCGACGTACGCGAACATCTCAAGCAGTGAGATAAACTCGGAGCTTTCGATGTAGTCGTTGAAGACCTCAGGATAGTACGTCTTCGTGTAGTCGATCAGCGACTGCTTGATGCTGTCGAAATCGTACGAAACGAAGCTGACTTCGTTGAACGCCTGGTAGATCTTCTCCCAGGTTTCAGCGGAGTATGTGGTGCGGAGAGCCATTCAGGGCCTTACATTTGGTTTGATTTGACAAACTGCTCAGCGTGATAGCGATTACCATGTTCCGCCATCACGACGTTCTGAACGAAACTGATGCAATTTTCTTTCGTGCCGGTGATCACCAGATCCAGGCTATGACTATCTTCGTCTGTCCATGGGGTCGCGACTACCTTGACACCGTACTGCTCAGCCTGTTGCTTGACCTTCGCCCTGGCGTTCTTGAGGGTGCCAGCTTCCTTCTCTTTTGCACGGATCGCGGCAAGCCTCTTATCGAGAGATTCGTCACCGGTCTTCTTGCCAGTGAGCTGCGTCAGGTTGCCACCCTTCTCCCATGGGATCTGGGCGGCGACCTTGATTTTCTTCTCTTCGAAAAGCTGGTCCAATTTCATTTCAGCTTCTTAGTGTCGTTGCCGAGACGACCAGTTGCCTTGCTGTGCTTCGTGTCTTTCTCTGGCCATGCGTAGATGTAGTCGCCCATCTGATCCTTGACCAGCATGAAGTGAACTCCATCGGCTGCGAAGTTGTGGATCTTGGCCTTGTAACCTGGCATGATCTTGTCGAAGTCGATCTCACCGGCACCGAGGTCCTCACCGTGCTTCTTGAGATACGCCGCGACTGAATTGACTTCCTTCGGGGAATTTGGGCCCATGCCGCCGAGGTTGCCGACCATCGAGACATTGTTCGTCGCGGTGTCAGTGAGGACACCGAACAACGACTTGCCGAGCTGGCGGATCGCCGAGGACATATTGCCTGGCAGGTTCGCGACGGTGTGGAAGTCAGGATCAACGAAACCGGCGGCGACCATCTTGTCAGAGACAACAGCCGGCACGTCGTTTGCCTTGTGGACAACGACCTCAGTCGACGGAGTCTCAGGCTCGGCCTCACTGCCTTCTTCACCCTTTGGCATGTTCTTGTGGAGGTTCGCGAGGTGCTTCATGGAGTCATCGTCCATTGAAACATTGCGAGATGCTGACGACGTCTTCTCCTTGGAAGCCGTCTTGAGGTGCTTCGCCTTGCCCGTCTCATCGCCCTTGACATCTTTCTTGCCGTCAGGCTTCCGATTTGCGATCGGCTGATCTGTCTTGGTTCGCGTAAACGCAGAAAGATCTGGCTCGTCGTCCTTATCCTTGAGCTTCGTTGACTTCTGTTGGTCAGACTTTTTCTTCTCAGCTTCTGTGAGCTTGAGCAGGTGGGCGAGAATCATGGTGGCAATCCTGAGGCTTACGGTAGGTTCTATTTATGATTGCGTCTCGAACTCTAGCCGCAGTGTGCCGACCGTGGCCAACTCGATGTAGCGGAGATCCAGGAGGGCCGTGATCGCGTTGTTGTCTGGTAGGGCCACCACTGCGATGTCGAGCAGCTCAACCCGCGGGTCGTACTTCACGACCTCTCGGAGGTCCTCCTCGACCGCATCGAGGGTCTTTTGGTCGAGCGGCTCGAAGGCCAGCAGCGGGATCCTGGTCCCGAACGATGGCATCATGACTCGCTCCCCGCGGAGGGTGTAGATGTGATTGAGCAGGTCGCGATTCACCAACTCCATGTCGGTTAGGTGGAAGTTCTTCTTCGTGGTCGAGAAACCAAGGTAGGTGGGTCTTTTAGCCATTACGCTTTCCAGTGTGGGCCACGAGAACCTGTTGTCGCTGGTCGATCCCATGGCTCGTGATTTGGGACGATCGTTGGCTGAGTCGCGCAGTCAGCTGATGGGGCGCTGCTGCCGTTCAAATGAATCGCCGAGGCGGAGGCGATCAACATGCCAGAGGCGAGCATGTTGAGGGCCGCCCCTGACGTGATGTTGACGACCCCACCGCCATTCAGTTCGAGGTTGGCACAGGCTGATAGAAGTGCTTTCCCGCCGGCTGACAGGTTCATGTCGCCACCAGATGCGATGTTGACATTGCCCTTCGCTGACAGGTTCAGGTCCTTGCCAGCGGCCACTGAGACTGATTCGGCTCCGTAGACATGAACATGGCCATCAGAGTCGAGTTCGATCCAGGTATTGCCCTTTGCGGTCGAGATGTAGATCCGTTCATTCGCATCATCGAGAATGACCTGATGACCGTCCGCTGATTTGACTCTGACCCGTGAAACTTCTGGATTGTCTTGGAAGATAATTGAGTGACGACCCGGGGTCGTGAGGCAATACGTCTGAGGATCCAGCCCGTCTTCAACAACTCCTTTCGCGTACCCTTCTTTCCCATCCTTGTCGTTCTGGTCCTGCGCAACCTGACGTTCGTAGGCACCACGGGTCTTTGCCTGAGATGAATCAAGGTTGCCACCGAACTGCGTGTTCAGATGGGAAGTCTGTGGTTCGACTGGGTCAAAGGTGTCCGAGACTGGGGCTTTACCAAAGTCGGGCCGGTTTCTCCCAACTGGCAGTGATCGGTTACCGTGAGTGCCGAAGACAGAGCCGAGATAGACCCGTTGATTGGTATCTCCATAGAGGAGGGCAACAATGACCTGCGCACCGACCTTCGGGATTGCCCAGAACCCATACGAGACAAGCCCACGTGTGATCTTGCCTGACGATCCAGCTGGATAGTCTCGAGTCTGACCACCAAGTGGTGTCACGTAGTCAGCCCACGGGAGGAGGTCGACCTTGTAACCTTCACCGTCGATGGACGGGCACCACACCTTGATCCGACCCATCTGCTGTGGGTCGGAGGTATCGACGACAACGCCTTCAATTACGTTCAGGTTCATGCGGTTTTCATTGTCTTGTCTTGCGTATTGGCGATCTTCGCGTCACCGAAGACGTTCTGCGAATAGAGCACGATGTCCTGGGTGAAGTTTGATCCTTCAATCTTGTTCGTCACCTGGAAGACGGTGTAGTAGTTGTCCTGCAGAATCTCCTTTGCGAAGTCCTGCCCTTCAACCATCTGTCCTGTCACGGCGTCAATGTTCGGCCCTTTGACGTTGATCTTCACAAAAACGGGGGTATGGACATAGCTCGATCGACCGAGGGAGTTGACGACAATCGTGCCGCCCTCAATCCTCAATTCTTCCTGCTTACCAGACGCCGTCGTCTTCGTGTTGTCATTGATGATCTTCTCTTCAAGCTTCTGACGATAATCAGCGACGGTACCGGTGTTGAGGTTAGATGCGCCCGTCCCGGTGTTTGTGATGCCACCGACATGTTCGAGGAAGTTCTCGTAAGTGAACTTCGCCATGATCAGTGGATTGCCTCTGATCGTAATCACCGTTGTGACCGGAGATGCAGCATAGAACATGGATAGATTGCGAGTGTAGTCCTGTGTCTGCTTCGCCGCCTCTTTGTCCTTGATCATTCTTGAGAATTGATTGAAGTTCTGGTATTCGTCGGCGGTCGTCTTCGGCAACAGAATTGGATCGTAGGCCCGTGCATTGAGAAGCTCACTCGCCTTGAGCAGCTTCTGATCAGCTGACGCATTGGGATCGTTCGAGATGCCCTGCATCGCACCGAACCCCATCTCCAAGTTGCTCGCCAGTAGAATCTGCAGGTCCTGAATCTTCATGTCGAAAGCAAGGATGTCCTTGTTCTTCCCCGTGAAGATGTAGTCGAACTCCATGTAATCCTTCGGCCGCCGAATCCCATCCGGGAAACCAGACTGGAAGAGCGAGTCTTCCTTTGAAACGCCAGCGCCAGCCTTCTGATCAGCCACGACGATGTTCGGGACCCTAAATTCCAGGACATCAACGTGCACGATGAAGCTCTCATCGTTGCTGGAGATCCCCACGAGGTGCTTGTAGAAGGTGACTGACCCACCGGTTCCAGGCACCATCTTCCCCTTGCCACCAAGCTCAGCGATCTGTGGCACCTGTTTGAACATGAGATCGAGAACGGCGGTGATCTGCATGCCAGCTTCCACTGACATGTGACTGTCAAGCGGCTTCGCATTGGCAGCTGGTGGCTTCTTGTCTTTGTTCTCTGCTTGGAGCAGCTGCTTGTGAATCGTTTCAGACGCGTTGTTCGTGCCGCGGCCGAGGAACTCGAAGTCGGCCCATCCCTTCGGCAACGTGATCTGGTACTGGACCTGTCGGCCGAACTTCCCATCGCTCGTCGTCTTTCGACCGGCTTCTTTCAGCATTGACGCCGCTTTGTTGTAGTACGAGAAGGATGCCTCGTTGAGGCTCTTCTGGAAGCTGTCGATGACAGCACCGAGCTTGTTGTTGCCAGCACCAGTGAAGTACTGAGATGCGCGTGAGATGTTCAGCCACCGAGAATGCTGCTTCACGTCGAAGTTGACGTTCGGCATGAAGGTCGCGGTGTAGGCACCCTTTGCATAATCAAGGTTCAGTTCCAGCTTCGTCAACATCATTGGGATGGTGACGGTCTGAACGGTCTCGCTCTGTGAAGCCGTCGCGGTCAAGGCGTTGGTCGCGGTGTGACCAACAAAAATGACTCGAAGCATGAAGATCATGCCATCGAAATTTGTCTGCATCTTCTCGTTCATCAGCCACTGGATGAAGTTAATGAATGAGATCCCGACCACGTCGGTGATCAGCATCTCGACCTCAGTCGTGACGTTCGAATGAGCGTTTCCCTTTGTCAACCCATTGATCAGGACATCATACTTCAGGTTGTCAATTGAGAACTGAGAGAACCGGCGGGTGTCCATCACCAGAAAGGCGGTGTCCTTCTTGCCGTATGGGACTGCATCTCCGAGTCGCTCAACCTTCTGAATCGCATCGAGAGTCGCGCGTTCATTGTCCTTATTTGTGAAGTCCTGCGCCTCAGACGTTGTCCGACACGCGAGCATGATGTAGTGAACTGAATAGGAACTGAACTTATCCAGCGGGTTGAGGAGAGTAAGAGTTGCCATCAGACGATTGGAAGAATAGAGACAGAGACTTCACGGGTTGATGGCACGCCACCGGTCTTGCCATTGCTCAGGATGTCGTTGACACGGGCTGGTGATGGGATGAAGATCGTAACTCCCTCGACGACCTCAGCGAATGGATCAAGGATCGCATTGTACTGCGCGATCACCCACCATCTACGAGCTTCACCGAGGAAGAGAGCCGCAATCAGGTCGAGTCTACCTTCGAAGCGCTTCTCAACGAGATAGGAAATGTCGTCAGCTGCCGCGTCGAGAACGCGTCGCTCCCACCATTCAAGTCGACCTTGCGCGACTTCAGTCGTGCCGCCACTGACGTATCGAGATGCCCGGACAAGGGCGCTGTTTGTCTGTGCCATTATCTCGGCCTTATCACGTTGTTGATGTTGGCGCTGGGCACCGCTGCCTTGAGCAATTTAATGCCTTCTTCTCGAGCATTGCGAGAGTCAGCGGCCAGTCTCAACGGAAGTTGGACAGCCCCGTTAGTAACCGCTGAACTGACGTTCGCAGCTCGATCAGCTCGGGCGAGACTGCCGGTATCGAGAGTCGCTGTTGTGTCAGGTTGCTGTACTGGTTCCGCGGCACCGACTGTCTGGCTTGGTGCCGATGTCTTCGCCTGAGATGGCGATGTCGAGAATGCCAGGTCAAGATAGCCAATCTTGTAGTCGCCGAGACTGAAGTTGTTGAACTGATCGATTGAGTAGCTCTCGACCATTTGAACCGGCACGTTGATCACGACTGGAAATGGAATGTAGTTACCATCTGATCCTTCGAGACTCGTTGGGAGATAGTCAACATCCCGTGGCCAGACGACGGAGATGTTTGTGATGACAACGGGAACTGGACCAATCAGGTTACGCATGCCGCGAAGCAGGAGAACGGCCGGTGGGGCACCGAAGAGGGACTTGTACGCCGTCGTTGCCAGCGTGCCAGCACCGTAATATGGCATCGTCCAACCACGAAGCTTTCTCAAGAGCTGGTAGTTCTTCGTCGCCTCAGCGGTGTTGCGAGAGATGAGGGTGATGTTGATGGTCCACGCCGTCGAGTCGCGGTTCTTGAACTTCTGAAAGGAACCCGGGAATTGGGCAGGCGCGACTGCCTCGTATGCGACCGTGTGGGTCTCGGTAATCTCAGGCATGACTTCAAACTCAACCTGATCATTGTCGGCGGTGGAGGTCAAAGACACCTTGTGCTCGTTCGTGACCTTCTTGGCCATCGTCGATTTGACGGTGCTCGCTGAGACCTGGCCCGCCAGGCCGGCCGCCGCAACCGCTGAGGTCGCCCGATCGATTGCATTGAAGTTGCCGGATTTGAGGACCGCGTTCGCTTCCAGCTGATCAATCGTCGGGGCGTTCGACGTAATCTTCGTGAAGCCAGCAATTGAATTACCAAAAGTGGAGACGACCGAGTTGGCTGCCTCGGTGATCTTCTTTGTGGCAGAAGTGGTGACGAAACTAATCGCGCTATCAAACAGACCCGGCATCTTCAACTCCCATTGACTTCTTGATCTTGTCGAAGAGGAGCTTCGCAAGCTGTGGTTTCTTTTCTAGTCCGACGATCTTGGCGAACTCTTCTTCGTAGCCGAGTTCGACCGCATGGCGGGCGAGAGAACCTGAGACTTCGGCGACATCGAGCTCACCGCCCTCTTTCAGGTTGTCGAGGGCCTTCTGCATCGCGCCCTTCTTTTCTTTCTTCTTGGTCGGTGCTTCTTCTCGTTCCAGCCCTGGGATTGCGACGTGGGTAATGTCCTCGCCGGCCTGTGTCTTGAAGTACTTGTTGAGCAGGTCGAGGTACTTGTCAGACCGGTCTGAACCGGCCGCGATCGCAATTGGCTCCATGCCATCTTCTCGAACGACCTCGAAGGCATCGAACCCAGACTTCGCGGTCAGGAACTTGACGCCATTGGCTCGACCTGACGCCTGCATGAACTTCATTCGTTCCTCGGCAGTCAGAGGGTTCTTGTCGTGGTCCTTACTCGATTTGTCTCCATCGACGATGACAACGACCGGTGTGGCGATTAGACCAAGGTCTGGCGTATCTCGAATGAACGCCTTCATCGAGTCGATCACCTTGTAGTGACCGGCGGTAGGCGGCGAGAAGCGACCCACCATTACCGCGGCCCGCTTCTTCTGCTGCCCAACTGTCTTTGCTTCGGAAATCTGTGCCATGGTCACCTCAGGTTCGTTTGATATTTATCGCTTGATGGAAACTGCCAGAACCACCATTCTGGTCCACGTAAATATCCCGTTGTGTTACAATTATATCAAGTCGCCCCTAACAACCCGTAAGAAGGGAATCAAAATGGCGACAGCAAAAGAACCAAAGCAGAAAACTTTGCCAGTGAAGAAGGCGAAATCGACCAGTACCCGTGGTCATTACGTCACAAACGCTCAACTTTTAGAAGCAATCGCCGCAGATAAGGCCAATGGCCAGAAGCTGAGTTCCAAGCTCGCTGGCTATCTGCACAAGATCGCCGAACGATACTCGTACAGTTCCTCGTTCGGTGGCTACTCGTTTCGCGAAGACATGGTGTCCTTTGCCGTTGTGAACCTGTGCGCGAATTGGCACAAGTTTGATCCGGCGAAGTCAGATAACCCATTCGCGTTCTACACGACGGCCGCCTACCGCTCCTTCCTGCAGTACCTGGCTGATGAGAAGAAGCAGCGCGACATTCGAGATCAGCTTCTTGTCGATGCAGGTTCAAACCCATCGTTCTCCTTTCAGGAACGGTCGAAATCCAGCAGCTCCACATCTGACGAAACTGCCTTTCGAACAGTCTCAAAGGAGGAGTGATGGTTATCTTCTATCCTCGAAAACTCGGGCTGTGGGGAGACTACTTTGACTTCCACCCGCCCATCACGCTGACGCCCAAGGCGAAGAACAACTACGAGGTCTTCCGCAATCGCGAGGAACTGATCGAGTTCTTCAAGGCGCACGCGTTCGACTCGATGATCCAGAGAACCCGCTTCGCTTCAACGCTAGTCCACCAGGTTCCCATTTCGTGAAGGGTCACGACTTCCAAGGCGAGCACTTCGTGGTCGTTCAGTGGTCCGTGATCGGTTGGATTCGAGACGACTACAAATGAAGATTGGAACCGGACAGATGCTCGGTGACTACAAGAAGATCACGAAGCTGTGCATGTTTACGGACATCCACTTTGGTGCCCGCAACAACTCTGATCTTCACAACCTCGACAACCTCGACTTCATCGATTGGTTCATCACAAAGGTGAAGGAAGAGAAGCCGAGCCACATCGCATTCCTCGGAGACTTCTTTGAGAACCGTAATGCGATCAATGTCAGGACGATGGAACGGGCGTCAGTCGCATGTCGGAAGCTGAACGCCCTCGGGATCCCGATCATCTTCATCATCGGGAACCACGACCTCTATCACCGATCAGATCGAGCCATCTTCAGCACTGATATCTTCCGGGACCTGGAGAACTTCCTTCTCGTCTCAGAACCGATCAAGCTGTCGAAGGACTGGTTCGTCGCGCCGTTCCTGTTCCGAAACGAATATCCCGACATGGTCGGTGACATCAACTCGGCGAAGTACGTCCTCGGCCACTTCGAGTTCCGGAACTTCGTCGTGACCGGGGCGACTCGGCTAATGGACCATGGACCGGATGCGGACGACTTCTCGGGTCCGAAGTACATCTTCTCTGGCCACTTCCACAAGCGACAGGCCAATAAGAACATCATCTACATTGGCAACACGTTCCCGACAAACTACGGCGATGCGGGAGATACGAACCGCGGCATGTGCGTGTTCGATGTTGAGAACGATGACGTCTACTTCCACGACTGGGAACACGCGCCTCTCTTCTTCAAAACGAAGCTGTCTCGAGTCGTCGGTGGAGATGCCGAGTTTCCACCTCGAGCCCGAGTTCGGTGCACTCTCGACATGGACATCGGCTACTCGGAGGTCCAACAGCTTCGAGACGAGATGATCAAGGGTTTCGGCCTGCGGGAGTTTTCAGTTGAGGAGGACCTGGCTGCGAGAAAGGAAATGATCGCCGAAGGCTTAGAATTAGAAGGTGAATTGGATTTGTCCTCTCTCGACAACACGGTGCGTCAATTGATTGGAGAGGGAGTCGCCCAATCAGCCACCATCGACCCACACGTACTCATCAAACTCTACGAGGAACTATGAAGATCATTTCAAAGCGCGGTCGCAATCTTGCCCCAGTCGAGAATAACTTCTGGAAGTGGACACCTGCGGATGACATCTCGCTTGAGTCAAAGCTCAAGGCACTTGGCATAAATCCAAGCGTTTTGTCATTCGAAGAGACGTTCAAGCAGAAGAAAGAAGAGATCAAATCCGCGGTGCCTGAACTTTTTCCTCAGACTCACACAATCACCGCATCCTGGTCTATGAGCAATGAGGACCTAGATAGCCCTCTGTACATGGAGATGTTCGACAAGTTCTGCAAGGAGCTTGACGAAGACTTCGACTACTTCCTCGGGGATCTGGATGACGACGCCACTGATCTTTAAGACCCTCTCGGTCCGCAACTTTCTGTCCTACGGGAACGTCGAAAGCGTTTTCGACCTGGACGGCCAAGGCACCGTCACGGTGACTGGGGAGAACGCGGACCAGGGTGGCTCGAACGGATCAGGCAAGACAGGCATTATCAACGCTCTATGCTACGTCCTCTACAACAAGCCCTTCGACAACATCTCGCTGCAGCGCTTGATCAACTCAACCAATGCCACGAAGAACACGTTGATGGAGGTTCGGCTCGTATTCGAGAAGGATGGGATCGAATACGAGATCTATCGGGCCCGAGGAGAGGACTACCGCATCGAGGTGCGGAAGGACGGCGAAGACATTACGCCAGGCAAAGGGGTGTACGAAACCGATGACATGATCCTGGACATCATCGGCATCTCGTACGACCTGTTCACGAAGACAATCATCTTCTCAGGCAACTCGCCGCCGTTCCTGCAGCTTCCAATCCATGGGCAGCGGACCCAGATTGAGGAGCTCTTCAACATCACGATGCTCTCCGAGAAGGCGAAGCAGCTCAAAGAGAAGATCAAGTCGACCGAAGCTGACATCAAGGTGGCTGAGGCGGTTGTGAAGCAGCAGGAAGTCGCGGTCGACCTGCATCACAAGCACGTTCGAGAAGCAGGGATTCGAATCGAGCGGTGGGACCAGAGCCGGCAGAGCCAGATCCAGGACATCGAGTTGACCCTCACGAAGATCGAAACAATCGACTTCGAAGCTGAGCAGGCCCTTCATGATGAGAAGGCTGAGCTCTCCCAGAAGGGTGCCTACCTCGCTGCGAAGCTAGCACCAGCCCGGAAAGATCGTACGATTCTCACCGGGAGGGTCGAGAACCTGTTGAAGGAGCAAACACATCTCCTCGAGGCGAAGTGTCCATATTGCACCCAGGCCTTTGCAGATGCGCCTGTCAAGCTCGTTGGAATTGAGAACGAGCTTGAAGAAAAGGGTGCGAAGCTTCTTGAAGTGGAGGAGCAGGTCTCAAGCTTGGAGACTGAGGACGATGAACGGAAAGATCGGCTTGGTCAGGTGCTGAAGGAAATCAAGCACACCGACCTGAAGGAGCTCGTCACCGCCCGAATGAACTCGACCGTCCTCAAGAAGCAGCTGGAAGAGCTCAAGGTAGCGGTCAATCCTCATACAGAGGCCCATGATAAGCTTCTCGCTGAAGGAGTCGAGAAGCCGGACAATACGAAGGTTGACAAGCTCCGTCGACGGCTCGATCATCAGCAGTTCCTCTTGAAGCTGCTGACCGACAAGAACTCGTTCCTCCGTCGGCGCATCATCAACAAGACGATTCCGTTCCTGAACCACCGCCTGAACTTCTACACGAACGCCCTCGGCCTGCCGCACATCGTCAAGTTCGATGCGGACATGTCCTGCACGGTCGCCGAGTTCGGTCGAGAGTTGGACTTCGGAAACCTGTCGGCTGGCGAGAAGAAGCGGGTGAATACGTCGATGGCCTTGGCGTTCCGGGATGTTCTCCATCACCTCCACGCGAAGACCAACCTGCTCATCATCGATGAGTTGGACGGTGCCCTAGATCAGGGCGGCATCGATTCGATCATCAAGGTCCTCAAGGAGAAATCACGAGATGAGGACATGTCCGTCTTCGTGATCTCCCACCACCCGTCAGTGCAAGGCCGGCTGGACAAGGACCTGAAGGTGCGCAAGGAGAACGGATTCTCCTCGGTCGTGTTCGACTAGGGCTGCTCGGAGCAGGCTTCCCAGCCCTTCTTGTAACCACGGTTCCAGGCGAACTCCAGGAGAGCCGCGATCTGGGACTTCATGGCGTCCGGCATACCGGCGAACATGCTTTCATCCAGAATCTCAACCGTGTCGATGTGGACCGGATTGGTCGACCGACGGAGGTTATCCATGTGGTGGGTGATGAGGGCGTGTGGTGCGTTCATGATGCTATTCTAACCTGCTTTCAAGGAAAAGTAAACAGGCCCGTGCATTTTGTCTAAATAGGCAATGTCCGGAGAACCCATGAATCTTCACCAACAAGTCATCCTCCTTGAAGAGCCAGTCTCGACCCGTACGGCTGAAGAGCTCTGGCAGGAAGGTGGCACTGATGCGACCCAGTACATCTCGACCATCGTCTACTTCGTTCGGCCAATCGCCAAGAAGGACAACCAGTTCGAGGTGCTGTATGACGACGCTGGAAAGCGCAAGCCGTACGCCACGATGGACAAGGAAGACCTCGAGGCGGCGTTCGCCCCGATGCGACCAAACCAGAGACCCGACGCAGAGGGCTTCACGACATACCGGTCTGGAGATCTCTACGACGGGTTCAAGTACAACGGGGATCCCGTGAAGGTAACCCTCGCCGCGACGGCCGATGGCACCCCATCAGGTCAGACCGTAAAGCTGAACAAGGGAGACTACCTCCTGCGTCAGGATGATGGTAATGAGTTCATCTACTCCGTAGAACGAGCTAACTACTTCGACAACAAATTCACCAAGAAGTAACCCATGTTCTCATTCAAAGACTATCTCGTCGAAGCGCAGTTCAGCGAAGACGACTTCAATCGAGTCATCGGCGTCTTCACGAAGCGCCTACCACGCCTTCTCGGTTCCAAGGTCTACCGCTATGGTGGCGATGGCTACGTTGAGAAGCTCGGCGGTGGCTCCCGCATCACCTTCTTGTTTGGCACGAAGGCGTACGGAGTTCGCTTCAAAGGCAACACGATCAAAGGCATCGACGTCTGGTCCGAGTTCACAACGAACACCGCTCCTGACTTCTTCATCAACGTCTCCAAACTCACCACTGGTTCTTTGATCTCGTCGATCGCAAAGCTCGCGCAGATCATCAAGAACCCGAAGGAAGGCGACATGGAGGTCAAGGCCGTCCATGAGTCGGTTTCCTTGACTGAGATGGCGAAGCGCGTCACTGACCAGGACTTCTACAAGATGGTCGTCGACGAGGTCGGGAAATCTGGTGCTGAATCGGTTTCTTGGGATCAGGTCAAGGACGTTGCTGACCAGAACGACGTCACGATTCCTGGCTACATCAAGCGACAGAAGATCGGCCGCGGTGTCTGGAACGCCAAGCCTGGTGCGACCGGCGGGGACGATGACGATGACGACAAGGGTTCTTCTTCAAACGACGATGATGACGGAGATGACGAGGACACCAAGACCGTTACTCTCCGTGGCGGTGCTGGTGATCCTGTCTTCAAGATCAAGGTGACGGGTCAAACTGGTCCTCTGCCAACCGGTGACAACGCCGCGGCGAAGGCCCTCTACGCGAAGATCCGCGACACGATCAGCAGCTCAGGGAAGCCGACCGACAAGGAGCTTCGCGATCCTGACACTCTCTTCGGCCACTTGGCGCAGCTCATTGAGTTCGCCTGCTCCGGTAAGTTGAAGTCCCTTCTGATCTACGGCGGTCCTGGTACCGGCAAGACCTTCACCATCATGAAGGTCATCAAGGAAAAGGGTCTCGTCTCAGGCAAGGACTACGTCAAGCTGTCTGGTAAGGCATCTGCAGTTGAGATCTACAAGACGCTCTTCATGTTCCGTGATGACGGCATGGTCGTCTTCGATGACTTGGACTCCATGTGGAAGGACAAGGACGCATCGAACATCCTGAAGGCAGCTCTTGATACGTCGCCTGTTCGGGAAATCTCATGGGCATCCGCGAACAACGTCAATGTTTCGAAGTGGAGCACTGAGAAAAAGAAGGACTACAACACGCAGCTCGACAAGCTCCTCGCCGGTGAAGATGCGGCAGCTGATGAGGAAGAAGAGGACGAAGATTACGACGAGGATGATGAGGACAAGCCAAAGAAAAAGAAGAAGGAAAAGCCGATGACGGCTCGCTATCCTTCTACCTTTGAATTCACAGGCCGCGTCGTCTTCATCTCGAACCTGAAGAAGGAAGAGTTCGACACCGCAATCATGTCACGGTCCGCCAAGATCAACATGGACCTGACGCCAACGGAGATTCTCCAGCGGATGAAGAGCATGCTTGGTAGCCTGGGTGGTGATGACGTGCCAGTTGCACGCAAGCAAGAGCTGCTCGACCACCTCATGAAGATGCACGGTGACGGTGAACTCGATGCCGTCACGATGCGCGAGTTCGTCAAGGGGATGAACATTCTCCGGTCCGGGGCGCCGAACTGGAAGGACCTGATTCAGTACGCGTAATGGAATAGCGGTCGGACATCTGTCCCTGACCGTAACCGGGAGGCCACATGGCCAAAGTCAGACTCAAGCGATCAAGCGTTCAGGGCAAAGCACCGTCAAATACCGACCTGGACGTTGGCGAACTCGGGGTAAACACCTACGACGGCCGAATCTTCCTCAAGCGATCTGGTGGCGCCGAGGTCATCTTCGACATCTCGCGGTCACCGTACTACCAGAATGTCTGCGACCATCCATGGAACGCAGACCCGACCGGTCAGGTGGATTGCACCGCGGTTGTCCAGGCCGCCTTCAATGCCGGCATCACGCGCTTCCCAGCTGGCACCTTCCTGCTCAGCTCAAGCATCACGACGAATCCTGACTATTACACGAAGGTCAAGGGCGACGGCTTTGGTCGAACGATCCTGAAGTTCACCTCTGGCGGCCTGGTGATTCCAGTCGCTAACTTTTCACGACTTCACCGAGTTGAAGTCTCTGACCTGACTGTTATGACGACGGCAGCTGATCCCACGAGCATCGGCATTCGAATCTACAACTCAGGTTACCCGATCGAATCTTCCGTCTATCTCAAGAACATTGAGGTCTGCGGTGGTGATGGCTTCCACGGCACGAGCGATACTCAAGGCAACCTGCAGTGGTGGGGCACTCTCCTCTCCCTCGAAGGAATGCGCTTCATCGATGCTCACGCCCTCAAGCTCTGCGGCGGCGCACCAGGCAAGACAGTCACCGGCATTCAGATCAAGAACTCAAATACGCCAGACGCACCAATTGGTCTCGAGTATCTCTTCAACCAGATCATGATCACCGGTGTCACGAACGGCATCAACCTGACGGGCTGGACCGAGGGCTTCTACATGTCGAACTTCGAGGTCTATGGAGTTCGTAATGGCATCATCGGTTCCCACCCAGGTGGGCCAGTCGTCGGGACGTTCCTGCTCGACAACGGCCACATCAATGTCTCACGGCAGTGCATTGGCTTGACCGGCATCAACAACCTGAGCTTCATCAACCTCAGCTTGAATCGCGGTATCGCCGAACGGGCGATCACAACGTTGTCGCAGCCGGCGAATTCGTCGGGCAACACGACAGAGGGTTATTGGTTCGAGAATCAACCGTTCATCTCGATCAACAGCGGCACGGTTGACGGCGAGATCTTCATTGCTGACAATCGAATGTTCACCAATTGGGCGCAACCAGGCTGGATTGTTATCACCGGCACGTCGCGCTTTATGATTCACGACAACATCTTCTACAACAACGCGACAACGACAAACGGTATCTCCGTCACGGGGGCGACTGGCCAAGGTCTCATTCATCACAACACCTTCGATGGCGTCGTCACGAACCTTATCAATCTGACAGGCGCGACAGGCACTGACATCCAAGTCGATCATGTCAATGGTACTAACTACACCAGCAAGATCGTTGATCCATCTGACCTGTTGGGCAAGCACATCAGCATGGCTGAGGGCTACCTGACCAACACGGTGAACGGCGCGACTGGTAACGGTGACCTCGCGGTCGTGGCACCGCTCACGCTCCGATACAACTATGGCTCGATCATGGATCCGGGCAATGGCTTCGTCACGACGAAGGTCAAAGGCTGGTACCAGTTCAATGCCTCTGTCACATACAACGGTATCACGTCCGCCCACACGAACGCGGTCCTTATCTTCTCGGTTGGTGGTGGGGTCGGTAACCACAACGTGCAGTCAAACCCGTTCGGTGCTGGAAATGGCAACACGGTGACTGTCAATGCGGTATCTCCTGTCCTGTTGCTCGAAGCTGGCGTCACCGTGCAGTTGATTCTGATTGTCTACGGCGGCACGAAGACAATCAACATCATCGGGGCCGATAACAACACGACGTGGTCAGCGTCACTGATTAGAGAGTTCTGACGAGCGCGGCGTGTGACCTCCTGCCACCGGTAAATAAGGGATCCAACGGAGATTCCTATGACCAAAGAACTCAGCCCTGGCGTGCAGGAGTACCTGACCACAGGTTCCATCAAGCGCAAGATATCGGATGAGAAGATTGAAGCCGCTGTCAAAGCCGTCGTCAAGAAGCGCAAGATGAAGCCAGGTGGTGGGAAAGCCAAGGGCAATGGATTCGAGGGAACGATCGCGAAGAAGCTGTCAGCCGCTCTCCCGATCAATTTCATTCGATCCCCAGGTTCAGGCGCAAGAATCGGCGGCAAGAACTTCGCGACCATCGGATCGATGATGGGTGCCGAAGCGATCAAGCTCTTCAACGCCGACGTCGTCCCAGTCAATGAGTCGGCGGTTGGTTACAAGTTCCGCTACTCAGTCGAATGCAAGGCGTACGCCACCGCTGACAACTTCACGTCATTGACATCAGGATCAGCAAACGTCTTCAAGTGGTTTGAGGAGTCGGTTGTCGATGCCGCAAAGGTCGACAGAGACCCTGTCCTGATCTTCAAATGGAACCACACACCCATCTTCGTCGCTGTTCTCTCGCGGACGATGGAGGGCATGGTCGAACCGAACCTGACACTGCGTCAAAAAGCAGGTCGGTCGCTCGACATCTACGAGCTCGATGAGCTCCTCAAACACCCAACTTTTTGGGTTCAGGCAACTACGGTAAATGACAGACTCAACACTACCACGATGGAGCGTTCGGCTTGATGCCACTAGACCAACCTCCGACTTCTCAGACCTTCTTCGTATCGTGAGCATTCACTATCGAGTTCATGAGGCGGCCGATAAGTTCATCGGCCCTTACAACGCTCGACAGAGATCCTCTAGCTATCCTTACCAAGCACCAGACCGCGATGTCCTCAAGGAGATTGTCCGCCGTGGCGACATGAATGAGTTCTCATACATGGCGTTTCTCAACGGCCTGATTCGGTTCTGCGAGCAGCACAAGGGCAACCGCGCCCTGCCGACCCCACACCCATCAACGATCCACTCGATTCAGCTGCCACAACCCGCCTTTGAAATCAAAGGCGACCAGATCTGGATCGCTGGGGCTGATTCACCGTTGACGGTGAAGGGTCTCCGAGACCCTGACACGGTTCGCTTCATCATAGTCCGGCCCAAGCTGAGCCAGCTTGGCACCGCATCTGCGAAGAACTGGGAGGTCCTCTTCTATCGCACCGCTCTCGGCTACATTCCAGATTGGGCCGACAGCAATCTCAACCCTCGCTATTCTGGAATCTACTAGGAGAAAACCATGCTCGTAAACTACACACCAATCTCTTCCCTGTCC
>JAOYMO020060392.1:0-40684 GCA_025802455.2 Iodosphaeria phyllophila
TGCGCCTTACGCGCGCCCTCCAGCCATCCATTGCGCGCCATATCAACGGCTTTGTCATATCCCGCACCCAAGTCCCAAGACGGCTCGGAGGGGTTACCCCGGCTAGAGTTTGAGCGCCATTTGCGGGGCGCATTGGCGATGTACTCGCCTAGCTCCGAAAGGCTGTCGAAACTGTATCTCGCGGACTTGCCTCGTTCGATACGGCTTTGCACGTGCTGTGTCCTCTTTACAGTGACCTTTGTATCTGTTTGACCGTATCGCTGTCAAGGCCTTTGAATACGCACATGTCCGCGACCGTATCCCAATCCAAGCCCTTCGCCAGCAGCTTACAGCCATCATACGTGGCGCGCGGGGTGACAAGGTGGTTCAGTCCACGTTCTGCCACGACAGCCCGCACGCGTTGCACATACGTGCACCATTCCTGGTCCGTCGCGAGCGCGCGTTCTAACTCGTCATCATAGCCAAACTCGATAAAGGCGAAGCGGTTGATACTCGCCGCGTCAAGCTGGTTGCGGCCGGCATACGCGCGCGTTGCGCCAGTAAGCTTAGTGTTACCCGCGCCGATGCACAGAAACTGCGCGTGGCGCGTCACGATACCGTCGGGGAACGGACAGATGTCATTCGCAAGCGCGGCGTTCAGCGCGACCACGGCGCTAGGGCTGCTGGCGTCCATCTCATCGAACAGGAACACGCCCCCGTGTTCGTATGCTTCGCGGAATTGCGTGCGTACGGTATCGCCCTTCGCGTCTTTAAAGCCCATAAGCTGGTACTCGCTTTCGACCTTCGCGGCGAAGTAAAACTTAACCATGAAGGCGTCGGCGCATTTGTGGGCGACAGTGGTCTTACCGCTACCAGCCGGGCCGTGCAAGTACACGTTAACACCCGCCGACAGCGCCTTGATGATCGTCGGCGTATCGCGATGCACTAGGCCAAGATTAGTGTTAACTTTGTCGGGTCCAGTGATCATAAGCGTGGTAGGCGTGAGGGTCTTTAAAGCTTCCGCTGTCGCCTTGTGAATTTCGGCCTTCATGGCTTCGAGGGCGACAGCTACGTTACCTAGCTGCGCATCCGCGACGGCCTTAAAGACGTCGTCGTGAAGCTCAACCATCGCTTCCTGTAGCGGCTCTAGCGCGCCGTGATGTACTTCCTCTTTGATCATGTTGCGGATGGCGTTCAAGTCCGCGGCGGACGCACGCGCGGGTTCCGGCTCAATAGACTTAAACGCGGATGGTTCGCCCCATGAAGGTTCGCTAGTCAACGTGGGCGCGGTAGCTCGCCCAGCACGATCTTTGACGTACTTAACAAGCGGGTCCGTCTCATCGATAGGCGGCATGGTCGGGCGCAACCCGCCTTCAGGTATAATGCCGTTTAGCGTCCACGAAGCTCGATCAATCTTGTGCGGGTCGAGTAGGCTGTTACCCGTACTAATGGGGTCAGGGTCCGGCTTCCATACGTCTTTCAACGCCGCACCTCGCGTGTTAAGGCTACGCACAAGCGTAACAGCCGACGACACGTTTTTGCACGCGACGGTGTACAGCCCTAGCTTGTCCACGAAGGTAAGCGAGTGAGAGTCGGCAACGCCAAGCTCATCGGCGAGTTCGCGCAGCAGGGCGTTAATATGCGGATGCGGATGCGCGGTAGTAAGGCGCAATGGGCCGCCGTTAGCCGCGTTTATTTTCTCGATAATGTTCTGTATCGTGCTGAGGTCCATGTGCCCGTGTCCCGTATGTGTGCCGTTGGTTTGAAAAGTATATCGTCGCCGCCTACTCGTCAATCGGCGTGTCCGGTTCCTCGCAAACGAGTACGCCAGTGCAGCTAGGAACCGGGCAGTGAAGCTCCGCGTGCGGCTCGATGTGCTTCTTCGTCACGCGGGCCAGCCATCCGCAAGCCGGACATTCGACCTTCAGGAGCGACGTCGCTTGCTTTTTGCGCGAGGACGACTGATCGCCTGTGAGCGCGCCATAGGGCATAGGCCCAAGGGCGTCAATGATCGGGAGCGCCCAGGCGTACCACGCTTGGCTAGCCACCGTCTGAGTGGCCTTCCCGGTCAAGCCAAGGGACACTGAGACGCGCTTGAAATAGGCGTCATGCCCGCGTGCGATCCCGACAGCGGTATGCACCAATTCGTGTGTGAGTACGTCACAGATACGCGCAGTGTCAGTAAGCGTCGGCTTGATGAAGATTTCAAAAAAGCCGTCTTCGCTGGCGCTGTCTGACCAGCATTCGCCGATGCGCGCGCCACGTACACCCTTCGACGTGAAGCCAACGGCCACGCGTACGTTAGGCGGGATAGGCGCGTTGGCCTTGATGAATTGGGGACGCGAGGCGTCGATAAACGCGTTAAGCCATTCTTCGCGGGTGCTGTAGGTCATTGTGCTGTGTCCTTTAAAGCGTTTCAGTAGGGTATCCTTATCAGACGGTGCGCGTGATACGCAAGCCCTTAGTGGTGAGCCGGCACATATAATCGAAGTCGGGGTTGCTCTCGCGATGGCGAATGTACTTTTTGGTGGAGCCTGTAAAATGGCCGGTCCTGCCTTCCAGTAACAGACTTTCGCCCACTGCTAGCGCCGCTATGCGCCCCACGATGGAATTTGGCTTACGTGGGGGCTTCCACGGCCATCGTGTAGTACATTCCTCTAGTACGGCGTCGCGTAGCTCGCGCAGGGCTTCGTCTGATAGGCGCAAGATATATGGATTTGTCATGGGTATGTTTCCTGTACTTTCTACGCCCTTAGGCTCGCCACTGTTACCAGCGCGAGCCATTCGGGGTTATGTTGTGAGGGGTTAGCAGCCGAAGGCTCGTTCAGCGTTGCGCGCCGCAGTGTCGAAGTCGCCCGGCTCGATTGTCCACACGCCGTTAATGAGTTGGCCGTCAAGCTCGAAGCCGTACCCGCGCCGAACGACGAAAGAGACGGTTGCGTCTGGCGCGCTGGTATCCGCGCAGTGGGTTTCGTAAATTTCTTGAAGGTTCATGGGTGTATTTCCTTTGCTGTCACTATCTTTAAAGTACGCCATGGCTACGTCAACCTACAATCGTACTTAAATCCAAATTATCTCACGTACCCTCTCAGAGCCCCTAGGAGCGCCGTACACGACGATTGGAGCTAGCTGGTACTCTGGCCCATAATTCCCGCCAAACGCCGTGTACGTGAAATTCACTGTTTGTTCCGAGTTGTACTCTCACAACCAATCGGGGAGCCGCGCCTTAGGTGGCCTACCACGACGCTTACCGATGGTTTTGACCGTCGCGAACGTGTTCACCTCCCCGCGCTTCTTGTACTTTTTGGGGGGTATGTAGACGTTCCCCTCGACCTCAGGCGATGGGCCATCGCTCATGTGTATATAATGAGCGAGGAATGCGATCCGATAGAACCGCCCGGCTGTGAGCTTGAGCGCCTTCTCGACCTCCTCTAGCACTGTGACGTGCATGCGCCTCATCGTGGCGTGGTTCTCGCGTGTCCAGTACACTTGTGTACCCCTAGCCCGCAGCGTGTCAGCGTACACCGGGGTTAGGCCATCAGGCTCAATTAGGTAGCCATCCAGGGCTAGTAGCTTCTTACCGCCAATGCGCCACTCGATTACCAAATACTCTAACCCTGCCACATCGAACACGTACGCGTCGCAGTGTAGCAAGTTAGTATCCGAGTATATGACGTAGAACTGGTTTTTTATCCATGTACGGTTAGTAAGTGGGGGTCGAATTCTTTGTGCTATAGCGTCCATGGGAGATTGCCTCGCTAAAATTAAAGTAAAGAGGTTTAGTCGGCGTTTATCGGTGACCACTTCTAGCATAATTCAGCATAGATTGCAAACGCCGAAAACCCAATGAAATCAACGAAAATGGCCATATCTTTGATTAAAACGGGCGGTGAGCGGCGATGGTTTCATCTTATGTATACTTGACTCAACACCCTAAATATCTATCTCCCTATACGTATATATATATATAAGGGGTTTGAAGAGAGAGAGATATATATACATATATAGAGGTTCCGAGTAGGACGAAAATCAAAGAATTAAATTTAATGCTAAAGAATAGGGTTTGAGGCTATTTTAATCCTATAGATGCCGAGTTAAGGGCTAAATTTGATGTTTTTTGTCCTTAACTCCTATTCTTTACATTACGATAATTAAATAGCCTATATCTATAACACTGGTAAGTACGGCCTTTCGTCATGGTATTATACTTAAATAATATACTATTTGAAGAGTATCATACTTTTACTGATTACTTTCCTGTATTCCTTAGTATGGTACGTGAGTATGGTAGTACCTTACAGGGGAAATATTATATTATAATACATAAGCGCTTTAAAGCGCCGGGCAGGCAGGTAGGATTACTTGCTTATATTTAACTAAGTATAATACTATAGTACATAAGCGCTTTAAAGCTATAGCCTATTGAGATTGATAATCATTCTCAACTAATAAGTATAATAATTAGAGTAAATACTTCCCTCCTGTACTTCAGTACCTAAGCATTACTAGGCCACCGGGTCGACGGGCAGGCGGGGGTGATATATAATTTAATACCACCGCACCAAAATTTTCCTACTTTTCAAGTATACTCCAAGTATTATACTATGACCTAAGGCTACACAAAATAATACTATGACCCTAGCATTCCGAATAAAATATTTTTCCCAAAATTTCACAACTCAATCCAAGTACGAACCCCTTGACATAAAGAACAATCACGCCCCAACTCTCGCTAGGGAGGCCGCCATGAAAAAAGCTCCGCTCATCGTTCCAATATTACTCGGTGCGCTAATGTGGATACCCTTTGCCCTGGTCATTTGGCTGTTCGTCACCATCATAAAGTGGCTTCTCAACTGACACTGGCCACGCTATATCTCCCCCATGCGTAACGAAGCGACCCTTCAGGCGCTGAGCGCCGAACTCCAACGAAACTGCGGCGATGAGCTGGCGGCGTGTCAGACCGTGGGTGTTTCGCTCATGTTCCTCAATCAGTGGCGCAAAGACGACAAGCTTATTGATGAGCAAATACACGAAGCTCTGCGTGTTGGCGTGCAAGGGATATACTCGGCGCTAGTACAGCGGGCGATCCATGGCGTACAAGAAGACGTATGGTATCGTGGCGACATCGTGGGTAGTAAGACCAGCTACTCGGATATGTTGCTTAATACCCTGGCCAAAGCCAAACTCGACGACTTTAAAGATGAGACTACCCGACCCCAAGCGATCAACGTAAACATCGCCAACCTCATGCCACGTGCTGAGACGTACGACCAATGGCTTAGCATGAAAGAGAATACGCTTACCCGCGCGCTTAATGCGCCGGACCCTGATCAAATAATCGAGGCGGAATACGTCGAAGTTCCTCGCGTATCAGCGCTAGAGGGTATCGACTTGTGAGACTAATCTACAAGTGTGCGTGTATGCCTAGGCCGCGTACTATAAGCGTGGTAAGGGCTACTAAAGCAGAAGACCTACACTTGTGGATGGAGAAGGTACGGGGGACTATCAGCGTGGATCACGCGTACTCATCGCCAAAATGCAAGGCTACTGTGATGGAGTACGCGCGTATGCTCACACGTGAGGGATCAGGCAAGGGACGTAGGCTATGAACGACAACCAAGATAATAAGAACTTCAAACGCATAATGGCTGGCCTGTACGAGGCGGTAGATATCGCCGAAGGGCGAGCTATGCCCGCCAGAATTTACGTACCTAAAAAAGTATCTATGAGAGACAAGCTTAAAGTAGTTCCTAAAGGAACGCAGTAGACGTGGTAGCTAGCCCCGCCTTACAGAACGTGAATGGCGCGTTGTGGGAGCCGCAGCCCGGCCCGCAGTCGCTTGCTATAGCCGCGCAGTTTGTGACCGAGCTGATGTTCGGCGGGGCGCGTGGTGGGGGTAAGTCGGACTACCTGCTTGGGGACTTCCTACAGGACATCGACCTAGGCGACAAATGGGCTGGTATTATTTTCCGCCGGTCGCACCCCGAACTTGAGGAGCTTATCAAGCGGGCGAAACAAATATACGCTCCCTATGGCGCGATATATAAGATCGCCGAGAAGACTTTCGTGTTTCCGACTGGTGCGACTTTAAAGATGCGCCACGTTGACACAGAAGACGACTGCGATAAGTACCAAGGCCACCAGTACTCATGGATTGGCTGGGATGAGTTGACCAACTGGCCTAATCTTAACTCATACAAACGTATGAAAGCCTGCTTGCGTCAAGCCGCAGAGAACGTACCTTTTAAACGCATCCGTTGTTCAGCTAACCCTGGCGGCGTAGGCCACCATGCGGTAAAGGCATACTTCGTTGATCCTTGCCCGGTAGGCATGGAGCTAGTCGAGAGCGACGTTAAAGTAACGCTTCCCAACGGCACGACGTACATCGAAAAAACGACGCGGATGTTTATCCCGTCGAAGGTTAATGATAACAAGATACTCATTGCGAACGATCCGGGGTACATCGCACGACTGCATGAGATCGGTTCGCCTGAGCTGGTCCGTGCATGGCTTGAAGGTGACTGGAGCGTCATAACTGGCGCGTACTTCCCCGAATTCTCACAGACTAAGCACGTCATTGCCCCATTCAAAATACCCGAGCATTGGGTCCGCTTCCGCTCTATGGACTGGGGCTCTGCGTCACCGTTTTGCGTACTATGGTATGCCGTGGTATCCGAAGCCTATGAGTTGCCAGACGGGCGGTTTATCCCTAGTGGCGCAATTGTCACGTACCGTGAGCTATACGGCTGGAATGGTACACCTAACGTGGGCCTGCGTTGGTCTGCTACTCGCGTCGCACAGGAAATTAAAAAAGTAGAAGCAGGGGATACGATTAACTATGGCGTCATCGATCCATCAGCGTACTCGAATATGTCAGGCCCGTCGCACGCGGAACGCATGGCGATGGAAGGCGTACTTTTCCGTAAAGCTGATAATAATCGAATTGGCGGTTGGGATATCGTTAGGGACCGCTTGTGTGGCATTGAGGGCGATCCAGCCGTCAATTATGGCGTTGGACAGCCAATGTGGTATGTATTCCACACCTGCGTACACATTATCCGTACTTTGCCCGCGCTACAACATGATCTCAAAGACCCTGAGGATTGCGACACGGACGGGGAAGACCACGCGCCCGATACATTGAGGTATGGCTTTATGTCGCGCCCGTGGCGGCGGCAGAAGATGATAGCGCCATCGTCAACGGTAAAGCTGTTGCGAAACGCGACGATGAATGATCTATGGGAAGCTCGCGAGCTAAATGAGGAAGTCTAGCGATGGCGCAAGCCGGTATCCCCGATGCTGATGATATGCAGCAGAAATATTGGGGCGATGAGTTGGCTCGCGCCAAGAAACGCTATCGTACTTTTTGGGACAATGGCGATCAGGTTGTAGACGCGTATCGCTTGCAGAAGGCGGATGGCAACGACGCGCTTAGTCGCGACAAGTACAACATTTTGTATTCGTCCACGGAAACTATCCGTCCGAACTTGTACGCGCAACAACCGAAAGCTCGCGTTAAGCTACGCAGTACGGACACCGCTACGGATACTATGCGGCTGGCGGCTAGGCTCATCGAGGGAAACGTACTCTACGTTCAGGAGGAAGAAGACTTAGACGAGACGATGGATTGCGTCGTTGAGGATTTCTTGCTTCCTGGCCTTGGCGTGGCGTTCGTACGTTATGAGCCGACGTTTGGAGATACTCCGCCAGATGAAAACGGCGACGTTGGACAAGTATTACTCGATGAAATGGTCAAAATTGACTATATCTACTGGCAGGACTTCCTTACGGGTATTTCTCGCACTTGGAAGGAAATTCCATGGGTTGCTAAGCGCCTATGGCTGAACAAGAAGCGCGCGACCGACCGTTTCGGGTCGGATAAAGCCAATAAGCTCACGTACGCGCAGCGGGAAGGCCAAGGTCGCGAGGCCGATACGCCAACTGAGACGGCGGAAGTATGGGAAATTTGGAATAAAGACAACCGCACCGTGTACTGGTATGGTGAAGGGCTCGATGAGCTTCTAGACGTGAAGCCAGACCCTTTAAAGCTAAAGGCGTTTTTCCCTTGCCCGAGACCCTTGCGCGCGATTGCCAATACTCGTACCTTTGTGCCGCGTTCGCTCTACTCACAATACAAATCTCAAGCTGAGACGCTTAACGTACTGACCCGTCGCATCCGTTTGCTGGGCGAAGCGCTGCGCGTGGTCGGGCTATACGATGGCTCACAGCAGAAACTCGCCGATATCCTGAACCCGGCCGCCGGGAACAAGATGATCGCCGTCGATAGCTGGGCCATATTCGCCCAGAACGGCGGTATTAACGGCGCTGTGCAGTGGCTTCCCATTCAGGAGGTCGCGACGGTTCTTAACGAAATACTTAAATCTCGCGAAGTCTGTAAGCAAGAGATTTACGAAATTACCGGCTTCTCTGACGTCGTACGTGGTGTCTCTAAAGCATCTGAGACGTTAGGCGCGCAAAACCTTAAAGCCGATTGGGCCGGCGCTCGCGTACGTAAAATGCAGATGGAGGTGCAACGCTTCGTACGTGACCTTCTCGCGCTTGCTGGGGAGCTTATCGCTGAGCATTGCTCGCCCGAGACTATCGCTATGTTCTCCGGTATTCCGATCCCAACGCCGGAAGAAGTACAACGTAGCCCCGATCTACAGAATAAAGTTAAAACCTTTAAAGATGCTTGCGATTTGATCAAGAACGAGATGCGTAGGGTTTCTTCCCTTGACATCGAAACCGATAGTATCCTAGCCGCTGATACGGAAGCCGAGCGGGAAGACCGCGCTAAGTTCCTGGCTGCGTCCGGGGCTTTCTTACAACAAGCCGTACCCGCCATGGAGGCCACACCGGAGCTTGGTCCGTTGCTTGGCGCGCTGCTGATGTTTACCGTGCGTACGTTCCCCTCCGCTCGTCCGATTGAAGACGAGTTTGAGAAGGTACAGGCGGCCATGGCGTCGCGTGCTGCACAACAGGGGCAGGATCAAGACAAGGATGGCAAGAAGGCACAAGCTCAAGCCGACGCCCAGAAAGCGCAAGCCGACGCTGCGTTGAAACAACAAGAACTAGCTGTACGCCAAGCCCATGAGCAAAGTACGGCGCAAAACGACGCTGCGGCTGAGAATAATCGTCACGGCGAGAAGATGCTGGAGTTGCAACTTCGTCAACGCGAGATGGACCTTAAAGAACGTGAGTTCAACGCTAACGCTCTTATCGAGGCTCAGAACCTTAAGATCGCAGAGCTTGACGAACGTACGCGGCGGTTTACGGCGATCCATGCAGCCGGCATGGCTGAAATCGGGCTTGGGCAGGAAGCCCAGCAGGCCGAGGATGACGCCGAACTGGAGTATGCCCGCCTAGACGACGCCAAGGACGACCGGGAGGCCACTCTAGAGGCTCAAAAGGCCGCAACGAGCGACGACGACGCTTGACGGTCAAGGTAGGCCGGGTATAGACGGGAATAGGGTTTAAAGGGCGGGTTATGCCAAGATCACGAACAGTCTGGAAGGACGGGAAAGTACTGGCGGAGTACGAAAACGACAAGCTCGTTTACGTAAGCCCTGAGTACCAAATTCCGAAGCGCTCCAGCACTGTTGCGTGTCCGTATGTGGTTAAAGACATCGGTGAATACCGCTCGCCGCTCGACGGCTCGCTTATTACTTCCCGTTCGCAGCATCGCGACCACATGCGCGCGCATGACGTTATCGAAGTTGGTAACGAGCGTATGCCCGCCGCGCCGGAAGTACAAACTCACGACCTCGGCGAAGCGATTAAGCGCCGTCTTGAAGAAGTGAAAGAGCTTCCCGAAGCGGTGTACCAAGAAAGTATTCAAAAACAAACCGCAGAGCACGCCGAAATCGCGTCTCTGATAAGCGCAGGATAAGTACCCATGGCCGACGATTTTGATTTCGTATCCGACCTGAATGGCACTGGCGAGACGAACGTTGCCCCACTCGATGAGATTGCCGGCAATCATGGCGCGGATGCCGTACGCGTTGATAGGGTTGACGCCACTCGCGAACCGGCGGTAACTCCGAAGAAGGTCGGTAATACTGAAACCGAAGGGACGGATAAGCCGCTTTCCCTCCGTGACCAGATTTCCAGTGCCATTAAGGGTGAAGAGCTTACCCCACCTGCGGCGTCGCAGGACGGCGTTGCTCGTAATGCCGATGGCACTTTCGCTACTAAGCCTGTTGTCGAACCTGTAGTTGAGCCCACGGCCCCCGTGCCGCCCTTGCCGGCTCCTCAAGGTATCGACCCTCAAGTATTCAACTCGCTCCCGGCGGAAACGCAAGCCCAGCTTGCGCGTACTATGGAGGACGTTAATACGCGTCAAAGCCAACTGGCGCGGCTGGACCAAGTAGAGCAGATAATTGCCCCCCGCCGTGATCTTTGGGCGATTAATGGTATGACCGAGGCGCAAGCCTTGAACCAGTTGCTCGCGCTGTCGGATTTCGCTGGTCGCGATCCTTCTGCGTTTATTAAATACATGGCGGAACAAAACGGTGTAGACCTTGAGGAATTAGTACTAGGCCAAGAGCCTGTTGATCCGGTTATGAAGGCCCTCCAAGACCGCATTGCGGAACTGGAAGGAACTAATACCCGAGCGGTGCAAGAGCAGAAAAACGCTGCGCATCAAAGTACGGTTAACCACGTAATCGCGTTCGCCTCTGAGAAAGGCGCAGACGGTAATCTGCTGCGTCCGTATTACGACGAACTTGGTAACGACGTTCTACCGTTCATTAGCGCGGTTAAGACGCAAAACCCTAACTGGTCTCATAATCAAGTACTCCAAGAAGCCTATGATCGGGCATGTTGGGGTTCTCCGACAGTACGAGGCAAAATGCAAGCCGCCGCTAATGCGGTTGGTGAGGCAGAGCGCCTACGTCAACAGAATGAGAAAGTTAGCCAAGCGCGTACTGCTGGTGCAAGTGTCAGGTCTGGCACTCCCGCCGCCGCAGCCCCGGCCCCCGAAGACGCTAATCGCTCCCTTCGGGATAGTATTAAAGCCGCAATCGCCTCCACCTCGTAGAAACCCCTTTAAAGGAGCCACGAGATGGCTGTTCCTAATCTATCCGAGATTGTTACTACTACCATCGAGAACCGCTCGCGGGCGGTTAAAGACAACGTGTCGAAGTCGCACGCGCTGCTCGACCGTATGGAGAAGAAGGGTAAGGCTAAGCCCGCCGATGGCGGTCGCCGTATCATTCAGGAAATCGAGTTTGCCGAAAACGGCACTTTCGGTTGGTATTCCGGGTACGACACCCTGAATATCTCGCCGCAAGAAGTGTTCTCGGCGGCTGAGTACGACTGGAAGCAATGCGCTGTTGCGGTGTCGATTTCCGGCCTCGAACAGCTCATGAACTCCGGTGAAGAACAATTCATCGACCTCCTCGAAAGCCGTATGGGCAACGCGGAACGTACGATGAAGAACCAGATGGGCCTCGCGGTGTACGGCGACGGTACTGCTGCTGGCGGTAAAGCGATCGGCGGCCTCGGCCTCCTCGTCGCCGATACCAACACCTCGGGTACTGTCGGTAATATCAACCGCGCCAACTGGTCGTTCTGGCGTAACCAGTCGTTCTCGTCCAATACCGATTTCGGCGCTCCCGCTACTTCGGCGAACATCAACTCGTACATGAACCGCACGTGGTTGACTATCGTCCGTGGTAACGAAAAGCCCGACCTGATCATGGCGGACAACAACTATTACCGCCTGTATTGGGAAAGCCTGCTTCCGCAACAACGCTTCACCTCGTCCGCGATGGCCGAAGCGGGTTTCGAGAGCTTGAAGTACCAATCCGCGGATGTGGTCTTCGATGGCGGTATCGGTGGCGGTTGCCCGACCAACCACATGTACTTCCTGAACACCGACTACATCTACCTGCGCCACCACCCGAAGCGCCGGTACGTCGCGCTGGGCGAAAAGCAACGCTTCTCGACCAACCAAGACGCCATGGTTCAACTGATGGGCTGGGCCGGTAACATGACGCTTTCGGGCGGTATGATGCAAGGCGTCCTGCGCGCCTAATATTCATCGGGGCGGCGCTTCGGCGTCGCCTCAAACTTTCCTCTTGCTTTCGGAGTAAAGCAAATGGCTTGGAAACCCGGCGCTAACGCGCCCCTCGGCATCCCGAACGGCGTGCCGACCGCCCCCGACGCTACCGCACAAGTTGCGATTGGTACTATTTCTACGTTTATCGAAGATACGCTTGGCGGCGCTGAACTGATCTACTTGCCCGGCGTCGCTGGCCTACTGGCCGGGGATATCGTGGATTACGATCTTACGCCCGGCGCTCAGCTGATCGTTCGGCATACGAACGTGTCTGCGTCTAATACCGGTCGCCCGGTCGCTTGGGCCATCTCAAACCCGCAAGCGGGTCAGTTCGGCTGGTTCCAAATTAGCGGTTGCGTGCTGGCGAATACGTTCGCCGCCTCTGGCGTCGGTAACGTGTTCGGCGCGGGCTCCGCTGGTAAGGTTATCAGCACTGCCGACGCCGGGGACCAAATTCTCAACGCGCGTCAAGTTACCGCCGAAGGTACTCCCTCCGCTGGTAAGTCGTACGTGATGTGCCAACGGCCGTTCGTGCAAGGTCAAATCACTTAATCTTAACTCGGCGGGGCGTTTCGGCGCCCCGTCACTTTTTACAGAAAGAACTGTCTAGATGGATCAGTTTCAAGACCCGCAGTATAAGACCCCGGACGGTTCTGCGCTGCGTATTTGGCGCGATGCCGCCCCGAACAACTATTTGACGCAGCTTCATGGCCGTCAAATGTTCTACGAAGTGATCTACGTCGAAGTTATCTCGCCGGGTTCTAAGGACAGCGTACCGACGTTTGAAGTTGTCCGTATGCCATGCGCCGAGAACCCGAACCAAGGGATCATGTACGGTACGAAGTACATGGAATACAAAGAGTATATCGACAACTTCGAGAAGAACGAAGACGGCGATGCGTCAATGGCCGGTACGCCGCTGGCGCAATGGTCCGAAATGTCGCGTACCATGGTCGCCTCGCTTAAGGCGCAAAGTATCTTCACGGTTGACGCTCTTGCGAACCTGCCGGATACGCGCCTAGTCGCCGTTGGCCCGGATGGCCGCACGTGGCGTGAGAAGGCCAAGGCGTACATCGAAAACTCCAAATCCACTGCGTACGCGACGGCCATCGCCGCCGAATTGGAAAATTCCTTGCAGCGGGAAAACGATCTGAAGCGGCAGATTACCGAACTGGCGGGCCAAGTTGACGCGCTCAAGGCGCAAATCAACCAAACCGCGCCGCCGCAAGCTCCGGTACAACCGCCTACGCCGCCCTCGGCTCCGCGTACGGCAGGCGCTAAAGCGCCGGCCGAAAGCATCATCTAACTACTTTAAAGGGCGCGTAAGCTATGTCGTTACTGAGTATCTGCCAAGATACTGCCGATGTGATCGGCCTTACGCGCCCCGTCGCCATTATTACGGGTACTGACCAGCTTGCGAGGCAAATGTTAGGCCTTGCAAAGGAAACTATCGAAGAACTGGGCCTCATGGACTGGCCCGGTTTGGAAACCCCGTATACATTCAATACGGCTGTAAATGTCACGCAATACGCTCTTCCTAATGATTTCGGTCGCGAAGTGGGGGATACTGTTTACTCCACAAATCAGTACGACCAGCTACGCGGTTCGCTTACACCTGCGGATTGGGCTCGCCAGCGTAATACGCTTCCTGCGCAAATTGGCCGTTACCGTTTCCGTATTTTTGGTAACCCCCTCAGGCTCAATGTTTCACCTACGCCGACGCGAGTGGAACCCATAACACTTGAGTACCAAACGACTAACCGTGTAATGCAGTCGAATGGCTCTTTAAAGGCAACATTCTTCGCCGACGACGACGTTCCGCTAATGCCGGAAGACATCGTGAAGAAGGGTCTTAAGTGGCGCTTGCGCCGGGCCAAGGGCCTCGATTACTCGGAAGAGTTTGACGACTACGAGATGGCGCGCAACTCCCGGCTGGCCCAAGCCATGCAGTTTGGCTCGATCCCGGTAGCGTATCGCAATCCGTGGGATGCTGAAGGCCTTGGCCCCGGCTACGTGCCGGAAAGCGGGTATGGTCACTAAATGCCCCCCAAATACCGCCCGCAGAACCGAGGCCGCCGCGCCGTACCCGCGACGCTAACAGCACCGACTGGCGGGCTAAACGGTCGTGACAGTCTTACTGTGATGCCGGCCGGGGACGCGTTCCAGCTTGACAACTGGTTCCCGAACCGTACTTCAGTGGATACGCGCGGCGGAAGTCTTAACTTCGCTACGCTACTCCCTGGCGCGGTTGAAAGCATTGAAGTATTTACCGGCGCGGCAGGTTCCAAAATGCTCGCCTTTAGCGCGGGCGGTATCTACAACGTCACGGCTGGCGGGGTTGCGCCTGCGGCGCTACTGGCCTCCCGTACATCGGATCGTTCGACTTCTTGCATGTTCTCCAATGCCGGCGCGCAGGTTATGCTTATCTATACTGGCGCGGACCAGCCCCTATCGTTCGATGGCACGACACTTACGCCGCTTACGATTACGGGCCTTACCGGGTCACAAAACCTCTTATTCGCTGGTCTCGCCTTTAAAGGTCGCGTACTGCTCGCCCAAACCGGCATGTTAGGGTTCTATTACCTTGCTGTCGGGGCCATACAAGGCGCGGCGTCCTACTTCGACCTAGCGCAACAAAGTCTGCGCGGCGGTAGCCTACTGGCGATTACGTCGTTCTCCCAAGAAAGCATGGGCGCTGGGCCGGAGGATTACGCGCTATTTGTCACCACAGAGGGCGAATACATACTTTACGCGGGTATTGACCCGTCCGACCCTAACAATTGGGCGCTTGTCGGTCGGTACTATGGCCCGCCGCCGATTGGTAAAAAAGGGTACTTCAAGTTCCGTTCCGACGTGTATTTCATGACGGAGGAAGGGATACTGTCGTTTACTCAAATCAGGCAGAGCGGCGAGGAAGATACTCAAAATGAGTATATAACCTCTAAACTCGGTAAGCAATACACCGACGCCGTTACGTATCAGTCTGTGCACGGCTGGAGTGGCATGATCTACCCGCGCGGTAACGCGCTAGTGGTGAATTTGCCTCAGACAAGCGCTGAGACCGGCCAATACACCCAATTTGTAATGAATACCAGTTCTAACGCCTGGACACGGTATCAAGGGTGGGATGCGCTGTCTTGGGCGCTATTTAACCGTAGAGCGTATTTTGGCACGTTTGACGGCCGTGTAGTGCTGGCGGACGAGGGTTTCACGGACAACGGAGCGGATATCAAGGCTATCTGCCGTCAAGCGTGGAATACGTTCGATGACGAACAGGGTATGGGCGAAAGCGACAAGCAGTTTCACTTTGCTACGTTTGCCATGCAAGCAGACGGCTCCCCATCTATTTCCTGTGCGCTTAACGTAAACTACGAAAACGAGGCCCCGACCTACTCAACCCCGCTTGTCCCCGGCGGCGGCGCTGTGTGGGACGTAGCGACGTGGGACGTAGACCAGTGGGCCGGCGGCGCAACTACGCAGAACACTACAATCCCAATTGGTAAAATTGGGTACATTGCTTCGTTGTGGATGCAAGCGGTGTCTACCGCGTCTACGATCAAGTGGTTCGCTACCCGTATTATATTTGAAAAAGCAAAAGGTGTACTTGTACAATGATCGCAGCTCCCGCCGGAAAGCTAACCGAAATGGTTGGCGCTTACGTTACTGAGAAAACTGGGATGCGTCTTGATCCTGGCATGTATCAGGCGTTCATGATCATAAACGACAATCAGGATTTCGTGGGCGGGGTAGTAATAACTAACTTCCGCGATACTGATTGCGAGATATCTTGCGCCAGCGAAACACCTATAGCGTGGAGGCCTGGAGTGTGTAAGGCAATATTCACGTACGTATTTGAACAGCTAGGCTGCGTACGGTGTACTTCGATTACTATCAAGGGCAATAAAAAGGCCAGGGCGTTTTTAGAGGCCCTCGGTTTCCAGCTTGAAGGGAACCTAAGGCTAGGCTATGACGGGAAGCGCGATGCGCTGATTTATGGCCTTCTTCGGTCAGAGTGTCGGTTCCTTGCTGATGAGGGCGAGACGGTAGATGGGGAAGAAGAGCGGACCAGCAGCGCCAGCAGCGCCGGACCCGGTAGCGACGGCGGCTGCGCAGACGCAGTTGAACAAAGACACGGCGATTACTCAGGCGAACCTGAACCGTATCAATCAGGTAACCCCGCAGGGTAGTCTCACTTACTCGCAAGATAAGAACGCCGATGGCAGTCTGGCGACTAATGCAGACGGCACGGCTAAGTATACTCAAACTCAATCGCTTAGCGCCGATGAGCAGAAAAAGTACGATTTGAATAATCAAGTCGCTATTTCGCTTGATGGCCTAGCTAACGACAATATTAGCCGCGTAGCGGACACGCAGGCCACGCCGTTCACATACGACGGCATGACGCCCATGCAAACGTCTGTACAGGCTGGGCAACTACACGGGATCGCTGACAGCGGGCCTATACAGAAGTCGTTGAACTATAGCGGTCTTACGGCGCTTCCGGGTACGAATGATTTTTCGGCAGACGCTACCAAAGTACAAAATAGCGTCTACGATCAGGCGGCTTCGCGTCTAAACCCGCAGTGGCAGCAGAATGACAGCGATATGGCCTCTAAGCTCGCCGCGCAGGGTATTTCTGAAAACTCCGACGCGTACCGTAGAGCGCAGGACAATGAGGCCCGCTCCAAAAACGACGCGTACAATCAAGCACAGTACTCCGCCATTCAGGCGGGTAGTGCAGAACAATCGCGCCTGTTTGGTCTCGCTATGAGCGCTCGCCAGCAAGGCCAGAACGAAGTCGATACGCAAGGCGACTATGCTAATAGTTCGCAAGGCCAGCAGTTTAGCCAAAACTCGGCCTCTGCGGCGATGGATAACCAGAACCAAACCACGGCGTTTAACGAGGGGTCTGCCAACGCAGCATTGGCTAATTCGTCTCGTCAGTCCCAGATTGAGCAAGCTGCGTATTTGCGCAACATGCCGATTAACGATATCGCGGCGCTACTTGGTACGGGATCGGGCGTCGCTTCGCCTGACTTTACTTCCGTGCCGCAAGTTGGCGTCTCTGGCGTCGATTACATGGGCGCGGTGCAGAACCAGTATCAAGCGCAGCTCCAGCAGTACAATGCCCAGCAATCGGCGCGTAGCTCGGCCCTTGGGTCGATCTTTGGTGCGGCTGGTACAGCTGGTGCAGCGTTCCTATCCGATATGCGCTTTAAAGATAATATCAAGCGTATCGGTACGCTCGCTAACGGCATAGCAACGTACGCGTTTAAATACGTCGGGCACTCTGCTCAACACTTCGGCGTCATGGCGCAAGAAGTTCTCGGGGTTATTCCCGAAGCTGTGTCGCGTAATGAAAATGGTACTATGTTCGTTGACTACGGAAGGGTCTACGCATGAAAACGACTGTAGCCATCGACCCTGTTACTAAACGACCTATTCTGGACCCGCGTACCGGCAAGCCCGTTATGGTGGCTACTGGCCCGCGCACCCCGGCTATCCCGGAAATCGCTAAAGCGTATTCGGACGATCCGCGTACTAAAGTCGCTGTGCAAGCCATGGCGAACGGGGCAAGTTCTGCGCCCGTAGCAGCGGGTAAGTACGCCATTGCGGACGGCGCGGCGCGAGTGCTACAAGCCGGTCTTGGCGGCTTCATTAATAGGCAGCAGCAGGCTAAGTACGGGTCGGATCAGGATCAGCTTATTGCGCAACGCGCCGCGCGCGGGCAAGACGGTATGTCGGGACAGAATATCAACCCGGCAATCGCCTCTGCGGCGGCAGCGACGCTGAATGGCAACACCCAAGGCCCTCCACAGCCCCCAGGGCCGGCCGAGGGCGGCGTTCCGTCCATCCCCATGGCTCCGATCCCCCCAGCGGCTCAGACGGCCCCCCAGATGCCTCCTGGCCCGCCTGGAGCGACGCCCCCGTCAGGGGTCACGCCCATCATGCCTCAGCGCGGAGGTGCGCAAGGTATGCCCCCTTTTGGCGGGGGTTTCAGCAGTACTAAGGCCCCGGCGTTCTTAGCCGCGCCGACGCAAGAAGTCGTACCGGACGCCCCCGCGCCCGTAGCTAAGCCTACGCGCCCCGAAGCTGTCGGCGCAGGTAGATCGAAGCTTCTTGACGCCGCATATCGTGTAATGGCGGACGCTAATCCGTACGAAAGCGCGTCTGGTCAGGACATGTATACACAAGGCCTTGCGGATCAAGATAAGCTAAATGAGAGCGCGGCAGAGCGTAAGCAGCGTCTTATCGAAGGCGAATACGCGACCGACCGAAGTATCTATGCCGACGCGACTGGTCAAGATCGTGGCGCGCAAATTAAGGGTCGCGAGGACGTAATTGCGCGTAACGCCAAAGCCCTTGACGACTATAAGAACCATATATTTGACTACGGCGTACACAAGGAAGACCAGTCGTTTACGGCGGGGGAGAATGCTAAAGCGCGCAGCAGCGCGTACTCGATTGCTAAGCTTAAGGAAGATGGCGACGACCGCCGTGCCAATATGAAGATGGCCGGAGGTATTTCAGGGCTTACCGCTGAAGAACAGGACGCGGTTAATAAAGCCTCGGTCGAGGGTCGCGTTGACCTTATGCGGCTTGCCAGTCGGCCTAAAGCTGCGAAAATTATTGCGCAAGTATTTATCGCTAATCCGACGTTTGACGCCATGACTAATCATGGTATCGCTACGTTGGCCGCTAACGCAGGCGCGCAGCAAAAAGCCATTATGGCTAATATGTTGCCTCAAGTACTGGAAAATGTGCGAGACGCGGGGAAGAAACTCAATTTTTCAAACTTTGAACCTTTGGGCAAGGTGCAACTCAAGGTGAGGGGACTTGAGAATGACCCGGACGTAACTGCGTACATGACGCAACGCAACGATGCGATGCAGACGCTAGCACAAGTTATGTCAGGTGTTGGTGCTACGGATATGCGTACGAAAATGGAAACGGACGCGGCTCCTAAAGCTATGAGCCCCCGCGCGTGGGATGCATGGTACGAAGGTCAGCTTCATGCTCTGCAACCCCGTATCGATGCGTACAGGGGCCACAAGCTATTGCCGACCGTCCCCGGAGCTACCACTGCCAAACCAACTGTGAGTAACTGGTAATGCCTCGCACAGTCACGGTTACTTTCCAAGACGGATCGCAGCACGCGTACCAAAACGTGCCGGATAGCGTCACGCCTGATGCGATCAACGCGCGTGCGTCTAAGGATTTTAACCAGTCTGTTACGGGTATCGATGGCGGCGCTAAGGCTGCTACAGTTGCACCTAAGCCGGCGACGCTGGGAAGTACTTTAAAGCGTGCAGCTTGGAATTTGCCGATGGATACGGCGGAAACCCTGCACGACACTATGAAACAGTTCGGCCCGGAGGGCATGGTTGCGCAAGCCGCTATGCACCCGATTAAAGCGGCTCAGGGGGTCGGCGATACCGTATCACATGCAGCGGATATCCTGCTAGGTGGCGCACAACGGTTCCGTGAGCTTTCGCCCGCAAGTATGCAGGGTGAAGCCCCTAAGGCAGATACGACGGCGTTTGACAAGTTTGCCGGTAATTTTCATGACCAGTATCTAACCAAACAGGGTCTATACAAGAATATTGGCGATCACCCCGCTGGCTTGGCTGTTACGGTTGCATCGTTACTGGACCCGGCTCTTAAGGCGGCGAACGTCAAGGACGGCATAGTCGGGGCTGTTGATCGTGGCGCGACTAACGCGGTTACGTCGCGTATTCCTGTCCGTACTGACCCCGTGCCGCCCACCGTACCGGAACTGAAAACTACGGCACAAGGTCTGTACAACAAGGCCAAAAAAGCCGGCGTAGTTATTAACAGTCAGTCGTTCTCAAATATGTTGGATGACGCAAAGACGACTTTAAAGGATCAAGGCCTAGACGACATACTGCACCCCGACGCCACGGCGGCGATAAATCATATGGGAAAAACTCAAGGGGACGTAGACCTCAACAACATGGAACGGCTTCGTCGGGTTGTAGGTGCGGCTACGCAGGCTACTAAGCCCGATGACAAGCGCCTGTCACGTATGTTGCTGGACCATATTGACGATTACGTGCAAAATCTCCAGCCTCAAAATATTGTCGCTGGGGATGCACCCGCTGCTGTGTCCTTGCTTAATCAGGCCCGTAGTACGTGGCAAAAAGCGGCTAGAGGCGAGACAATTGATAAACTCATCGCCAAGGCGCAACAAAACGGCGGCGCGTTGAAGACGGGTCTGGATAACGCGTACCGAACCCAATTCAAGAAACTTGCGAACAGCGAGCGGGGTATCGCGCGGTTTACTCAAGAGCAGCAAGACGCTATCCGTAAGGTTGCATTCGGCGATGGACCGGTACAGAGCGTACTCAATACTGTAGGACGTCTTATCCCCACAAGCGCTCACTCTACGCTAACTACTGGCGGTATTGCGGCGAGTGCGCACTTATTAGGCGCACCCGTTACTGCGCCCGTAAGTGCGGCTATCGGTGCGGCGGGCCTGGGCGGTAAAATCGCTTCGACCATGATTACGTCGAGAAACGCTAAGCTGGCGTCTGAACTCGCCAGAGGCGGTTCTGTGCCTAGGTCGCCAGCGTACCTTAAAATCCAAGCACGAAAAGCGGCCCGCGCGTCGCAGGGGAATTAATATGCCGTACGATGGCTCCGGTAACTTCAGCCGACTGTATAACTGGACGGCGGATAAAAACGCCAATATCAAAATTCAATCCACTCGTATGGACGCGGAGTTTGATAACTACGCCACTGGCATGGATCAGGTTATTCTCCGCAACGGCGTAGCGCCCATGAGCGGTGCTTTAAAGCTCGGAAATAACCTGATCAGTGGTATTGCGGCGGGTACGGCCAACGCCCCGGCGATGACCTTCAACGGCGACACAAGTACGGGCATTTTCCAGCCTACGGCTGCGACTGTTGGTATTAGCGTCTCTGGCGTTGAACGGGGGCGGTATACTGCTACAGGGCTTACCGTTGCAGGGGCATTGGCGTTATCCGGCGCTATCACTGTAGGCGGGGCGGCTACTGTAACCGGGGCGTTCTCAGCCGCCACTGTAGGGGTGAATACGACTACGCCACGCACTACGTTCGATGTCGCGGGTATTTCCTCGATCCATGGCGTATTCGAGGACGCTATTGTCGCGGTCACGGCGTTGGCTGGTACGCTTAATGTAGACATCAAAACGTCTGCGCTGTACGTATTCGACGCTAACGCCAGCGGTAACTTTGCATTCAATGTGCGAGGCGATGGTACGTCTACGCTAGACAGCATAATGGCTGTTGGGCAGACGGCTACATTCGCCATTGAAGTCCCGCAAGGCGCTACAGCATACTACTGTACTGCCATTACGGTAGACGGAAACGCACCGTCGCAGCTTAAGTGGTTCAACGGCGGCGCACCAGTCGCGGGCAATGTGTCAGGTATTGACGTATATACTATTACGGTAGTCAAGAAAGCGGCTGCGACGTTCTACGTTCGTGGCGCGCAATCGCAGGCCGTATAGTATGCCGTTACAAAGCACATACGCAGCGGCTTCGCTTCGCGGCTTCCGGTCTGGTCGCCGTAACTTCCCAGCAATGAAGATTGGTGGGGCGGCTAGTGGCACTGTCACGCAGAATACTCATGGCTATGCTATTACTTCGCCTAACGGGTTGGGTTCGGGTATATACTACTTAGACGCACCAGTCACTACGGGTAAGTGGTATTGGGAGGCCGTCTACAACTCAGGCCAACTATTCATAGGTATTACAGACGATCCTACAGATGTATCTCACGGTAACGGCGGGTACAATGACGGGGTTAATGCGGGTATTCAAGCAACCTCGCCTAATATATTTGTCTCATGGGTAGATGGCGCTTGGGTTGGCGGTAGCGCTGGGAGTTTCTTTGCACCCCTTAATAGTGGCGACGTAATAGGTTTTGCATTAAACATGGTGGCTGCGACTAAGACACTTAGCGTGTATGTGAATAACTCACTAATAGGCGCGATATCGTGGACCGATAATACGCTTACGTTGCGGCCTATGTTCTTCCCGTATGCAAATACACAAGTAAACGTGAGAAGCGGTTGTGCATTTACCCCTCCAGCAGGGTATTTATATATTTAGTATGCGACATAAAGCGACATCGATCCAAGCAGTTGACACCCCTTACACTGGCGGTATGCTCAAGCTTGATTTGAGTTATGTCGTGTGGGGAACACAAGCCGTGGATAGTCGCTTTCAATGGGCCAACGCTACACCTTGGCTCATCATAGGAGGAGCGGGAATGCTCGGTCGCCTCACATATCACGCCAGACAAGTACAGCTCGGCAAGCGTAAGCCGTTTAGCTGGATACTTCTTTGGGATATTCCCGTTGCGTTGTGCATGGGGTGGATCGCGTACGGCATCGCCGCGTGGTCCTCTGTGCCGTGGGAGGCTACTGTCTCCCTTGCGCTTGTGTGTTCGTATCTCGGCCCGTACATGATCGACTTGCTGTTTGTCAAATGGGCGGATAAGAAGTTCGGTAAGACGGACGGTGAGCAATTTAATCAACAGGGGTAAGTCATGAGAAGTATTCTTATTGTACTTGCGGCGTGTAGCCTCTCGGCTTGCGCCAGTATCTCGCCATTCGCCGTGGATACGAAGGCTACGGCCGAAGCGCAGAAAATTCAGGCAGACGCCAAGGCTGCAATCGATGCTGCGTTGGCTGCTCGTCTCGACCATTGCCGTATTAACGGCAGTCTTACGCTTAGTGTGGGTATGCCCGCTATTCTCAGTGGGTCAAATACGCTGGGCGTGGATTGTGATCCTAAACCTTGGTCGCTGGGCCAATAACTTTAAAGCTAGAGGGGCGTAAGCTATGACCGATGTTAACGTAACTAACAGTTTAATTAATACGGCTGCTTCGCCTTCCTACGGTATTGACCATGGCGGTACAATCCTAGCGGCCGCTACTTGGCAAATGGTCGCTGTACGTAACCCTAATCGGGTTGGCGCTGTTCAGTGCTCGAATACGTCTAGTACACTTACCGACGTTATGTACTTTAAATCGTCGCCTTTGCCGCCTACTAATCTCGTCAACGCCATCCCTTGCCCGGTCAACTCAGTAGTTACGATTGCGGGTAACGATAATATTTGGGTGTATGGCATGACTATCGGTAAGACGTACACAGCTCGCGAAGTGAGCCGAGCGGTTACGGGCGTAGCGGGCAAGTACCCCGCCGGTAGTCGTATGGGCGGCTGTGTCGGGGTTACTACCAATACCGCCCAGCAGGTTATGTACACGAAATTCTGCCGTAACGGGGCAGTTCCGCTTACTAACTTACTCGTTCGGCTCCCCGGCTTCTACGTTCCTGCTACGGGTATTGAAACGGATAACCCCAACGACTTGCGGGTTACTATCTCTATTGAGTACCCTATCGGTACTACTCCGAAACAGTACCAAGTCGATGCTGTTAACTTGGGCAATATTATCGTCAAAGCGGGTGTCCCGTACGTCGAGGCCCGTATCGACGCCTCCATCCTCCCTGTCCTGCCTGCGTTCGCTCCGTATCTAGAGCATATGTGGTACTCAGGTTGGATCAACGGTGCGCCGGGCGGCGTTACCCCGTATGGCCGTTATTGCTCTAGTGTTATCGGCGATGGGTATATTAAGTCGTCCACGACTACTACCGACCTCACGCTTACCATCGGCGGCACTACCGCCTCGACCGGTAACACTGTTAACTACCAACCTATCTTCCGTGGCGGCGATCCGGTCAACGGGGAGATGTACCCGTCTGTTGTCATCACTGGCGACAGTATTGATAACGGCTCTGGCGAAAGCACTATCGTTCCTCCGAGCATGGACGCCAACGGTAACATCGGCGCACCTGAGCGCCTGTTTGGTAGCACCGGCATTGGCCTTGTGAATATCTCGGCCCCCGGCACGACAGCGGCTCAGTGGGCCGTTGCTGGGGCTATGACGAAGCGTCTGGCATGTCTCGCAGACGTGGGCTCGGCTATCTTCTGCGGCCTCGGGCGTAACGACGTCGCCGGCACTGCGGCGCAAATCCAAACGTCCGTTGGGGCTGTCATCGCGCAATGGACGACTAAGGGCCGCCGTGCCTTTGTGCGGACGATCCCGCCGATTACCACTGGTACGTTTACCAGCGCAGGCGGACAGTCTACAGGGCCCAACGAAGCGACGCGAGCGGCGTACAACGTCATTGTGCGGGCCTTCGGCATCCCTGGCGCACTTGGCTACATGGACTACGATTTGAGCGTTCGCGACGCGGCGGCTATCACTAAGTGGCGTTCTGATAGCGGCGTGGCTTATACCCCAGATGGCACGCACCCGTACGCGGTGGCGAATATCCAGTTCGTGCTGGATAACCAATCACCCGGTAACTTTACGTAAACCGCGTACGCGTCTGCCCATATTGATAAGACGCAATAACCACCAAGCCCGGAGTAGGTCGTGTGCCCGCTCCGGGCTTTCTATGTCGTATTTGGCGCAAACGTCTGGTAAGGCGAGTTCGCCCGCATAGGCATACCCAAGGAACTTTAAAGCTTGTTTAGCGTGATCGCGACGGGCGGATTTTAGTATATCATACCCCCGCCATGCCGGGTCACGATCTAGCGTATTTTCCTTGTATGCGGTTACGAACTCGCCGAACGTCATCGGATTTGAGCCTCTATATTGGCGATCATATCTTTGCCATTATCGTACTTAAGTAGTACGTCCGCACCGTACACTTGGTCAAACACAAGACCTCGCGCCCATTCGTCTAGCTTGGGGTAGGCGATCTTAACTACGGCGACTTCGCTATTATCCATAAGTACGGTATTATCCGAACTACGGTATATAGGGCAAAGGCCCATCTTACCCGCTTCGTTGAGCAGCTGGATAATAAACGCCTCGCGTAACGCTGCATTCGGTACGATAAACAGCGTGATGTATACTCGCGTGCTGGCAGTATCTCTGCCGGCAATGCTATTTAGGAAAGTGTCAAATGTGTCCATGTTAGCTCCCCTCGCTTGGTCGAAGCGCTTCTTTAAGGGCAAGAGCGTCCCACCAAGCGTTATGACGTATAGCGCCTACAACGCCTGTAGGGTAAGCATCTACACGCGCGATACAAAATTGAACCATGCGGGGCGTTTCGATCATTACTCCCGGCCCTGTCACGATGGTTTCACAAAAGTACCGGATATCGCACGGCCAGTCCGCTATAACTATTGGAAAAGGATCATCCTTTATCAGTTGTCCGATCATAGACGCCAACTTAGTTTGAGTAACGCCTAGTCCCATAATCTCGACATTCTCTTGCGGGAAGTCTAGCATTACCGGAATTACGTTTTCCCGCACCCACATGTCTTTAGCGCTACGGTCAAGTATGGCGTACATACTTCGTCCCGTTTCAGAGATAAGCGCCATGCTCAACAGAGGGCCGTCGAACCCGTCAAATTCACAGTCCAAGAAGTATCTCACAGTGTAATACCTTTAAAGGGGTTGTTGCTAATCTCGGGTAAAGACCCAATGTCGATACCCATGGTACGCTGGTACTTTAGCATTGAAGCGCGGAAACGCTGCATATCATTGCCATGCTCAAATATGCTGTCGTATCGTACTTCATCCGTAGTGTTACGCGCCATAATTACGTGTATGCCTACGACTTCTTTCTGGCCTGATCTAGACAATCGAGCGATGGTTTGTAACCACCTCTCCAGTGACCATATAGTACTGAACCAGATAAGCTGATGGCCGCCGAATTGCAGGTTAAGTCCGTGGGCGGCGGATTGCGGGTGGATCAGAAGGTTAGGGATAGCGCCCTTATTCCACCGCTCGATTGTCCCGGCTGCGTCTTTCGCGCCTAGGATGGCGTAGGGGATACCTTCTTTCTTAAACCGCGAAATTATACGATCCCGGTCGTGGTTGAACCAGTACGGTATAAGTGCATGCTGGTCTAGTTCGTCTATGATTTCGACCAGCTTATCGAGCTTCCGCGTGTGCAGCTCCCGCCAATCTTTCTTGCCGAACTCGTCGGTAGCGTACAAAGCCCCGTTGCATATCTGCCAGCACATTTGCGACTTAGCGCCGCCATTGGCCGCTAGTATCGGGTCCTTGAGCATTTCAAATACAGCCTCTTTCTCAAGCTGTTTGTAATGCGGTATTATCTCGTCGGGTAGGTCGATATAGTGCTTAACCGGCGGTAGCTGCTTGGGTAGTACGCCGTAGTCTTCGCCTGCCAGCTCAACGGTAATATCGGCGATCAGCTCATGAATACGTTCCTGTCCGCCGCCAACGACTTCCCAATCCGGCCGGGCTTCGTCTTCCTCGGCGTTAAGTTCGTGCTTGAACGTATGGGCCGTTACTTTGTGTGTCTTATGAAAATACCTGCCATGGAACGTATCGAATTGCTTCTGAAGACGTGAGCCATGGTCAAGTAAATAGAACGGCGACCATAGGTTTTGTAGGCCAGAAGGTGACGGCGTGCCGGTAAGTATAGCGGATCTGTCGAAGTGCGGGGCAGGTACTGGCTTTGTTAGTCCGGTGAGGGGGCATGTCCATGGTTTACCGTCCGGTCCTTTAAAGAGAACGCGTGTCCCGTAGTTGGATAGCACCCTAAACCTTTTGGCCCGATGATCCTTGAACATAGAGCTTTCATCTATGATCAGTGCGCTATAATACTTAGTCCAATCCGCACGAATGTACTTCTGTAGCCATACCAGTAGCTCCGGGTTGACTAGGTGTATGTGGGCCTCACGCTTCTGCGCAAAGGATCGCTCTTTGTCCGTACCCCGGATAAGCTGGAAGGTGAGCCCTTGCGTGTGCGACCACTCGCGGGCTTCCTGCCTCCACACCGTCTCGCACACCTTGATAGGGGCGACGATCAGCGCCGGCCGTTGGGGCGTCACAAGGCCGATCTTGACCCACTCCACGATGGCTGTAAGGGCTGTGACGGTCTTGCCTAGGCCAGGGTCGATGTGGACCGCTGTGCCGTCTCTGAGCGGCCCTGTCTTCTTGCCTGTCGCCGGATCGCGGGCTAGCTCCCCATTGAATATCTTGAACGCGGCGCGTAGCTGATACCCGCGCATAGGTGCGCCATCTGATAGGCGTACGCGCCGCTCATCCCAAGCGAATGTAGTTTCGGAGAATAGGTCAAGTAGCACTATCGATCCTCTGTATGCCTATGTGGCGTGCATGGCGGCATATCTACGCATACCATAAACGCGGGTACGATTAGTCCGCACGTCTGACACGCAGTAGTCGTGTGCCATCCATGTTCAGGGCAGTACTCTTTAATTCGGGTAAACGCGTGGCATTCGCATGCACGGAAATTAATCGTCATGGGATATACACCGTCGCTGCGTACAACCTATCGACTAGCATATCTACCTTCTCGTATGTGTCTACCATGTCGAGTACTTGCGCCCCCCGCTTACGCCACTCGTCGCGAGTAAGCTCCTGCCCTCGTTCTTCTTTCTTACCGGGGCGTTTCATCTCAATGAAGTATGGCGCACCGGGGGACCAAGTAGGGCGTAGGATCAACCTATCTGGCGTAAATTGCGTACCGGGCGTAACGAGCTTAAGAACTTTAAAGCCTAGGGCCTCAAACTTTTCCTTAAGGCGTTTCTCTACTGGTGCTTCTTTCATTTTACTGCCCATCCCTAAACCACACGCTTTCGCATCTTAGTTGGGTTTTAGTAATATTAGGCCTAAGCCCTGTCGCCGTACAGTTGAGAATGTATAACGCATGTGATACCAAGCGTTCAGCGTATACGCTTGCACGTAAGCTTTTCCACATAGTTGTAGACACGGTAACCGGGGGTAGGCCCGGAACGGTGAAATTAGCGTATAGTATTTTCATGTTGTTATTCCGCCATTCCACATACCTAGAGCCATCTGAGCGCTTAGGCCTGCCGCCATTAACGTATTACACGTTACGAGAAATGGCGGTATTTCTTTTCCTGTCTCGTCTAGCATTCCAGATACACGAGCCAGCGGTTTAGTAGTAACAGGGTCGTAATTCTCTGCATCGAACAGAAAGAACGTAGTCATTCCTACGTTATACGTATCGCCTGTTGCGGTGAGCTTGTCTGTCAATGTAACGCCTTCCGTGCTATGTGGTTATATACATGGGCCTGTATATTAAATACTTCAGGGGTATGCAGGATCATCTCGCTTAGCTCGGGGATCGATGCCAAGCGGGCGGAGAGATCATGGTTGAACATAAGTATGGATGCACAACCCATGCACACCGTAATATCGTCTTCTTCCGGCGGTTCTGGCTTTCCGTCTACTGCCGTGGCCCGGTCGATCAGTTTGTTGCAGTGCGGGCATTTATGCGCGGGTACGTCATGCCTTGTCATAGAAATAACGCCTGAATAAGGTTCCCCGCCGAAGCTTCTCGCTTCGCCTGTTCTAGTGTGTGGCACAGTATCCACCCGTCTGCGAAGTCTTTGACGCGGTAAGCTACTGGCTGGTCTTCTTTTTCTGGAAACGTATGTCTCCATACGATATGACGCTTAGGGTTGGGCGACTGCGACAGTATCGCGTCGGGCTCCACCATAATATTTGCGTACTTGGCTGTAGCCCCCTCGGCATTGGCCTTACAAAGTTCAATGGTGGACTTACGCCCCTCTTCGGTCACGCCGTACCACTCAAGTTCGTTTAGTACGAACGAGTACACACCATGTGCGTCAACGATTTTCATTTATCCGTACCTTTCCATTCTAGTTGCTTCTGCTGTTACTGGTAAATCAGTATACCATGGCTCAGGCTCGCACATGTGCCTAGCTAAATCCTCGGGGCTACCATGGCCCTTTAAAGGCATAGTCACGTTGCTATCGTGTACGAGCATAATACTAGGGTAGCCAGCCTTCTCGGCTTTTAGGCCGCCCACGACAAGTACGTCTCTGGCAATCGCCTGTACGAAATTCTCGACTAGCTTCCCGCCATAGGTACTCTCACGATAACTCTTACCATTCCATTCGGTACGGAAGGTAAGCTGTTCATGGGGCCTACCCCAGCGTTCGCCGAGTAACACTTTTGGTCTATAGTAATGAATACAGCGTCCGCTTGGCAGTTCGCAAACCAACCAATAACGTTCGCTATCGATGTACCATGTGTAGTATTTGACACCTGTACCCCCTATCTCGTACGTATGGCCGGGATTGAGCGTAGCGAGTGTAGCGCAGCGTTCAGCGCGCCCCCACAGTGCTACGATTTCCGGGTGCGCTTCACGATACGCGGTAATTGTTCTGTCCGCCTCATCGAAGCTGATAATGAGATCGCTGTTGTCGCAATACTCAACAAATTTTAGCTTACCAAGCCCAAATCCCGCGCCAAGCACTGCTGATTTAGCAATTTGACGCTGTCGTTTAAAGTGTTTAGCAACAACGCGCTTTCCACCGACAGTTTCAAAACAGTCTTCGTAGTTTTTTCCATACATGTACTCCGCGCCAAATTTAACGTACGGGTCCGCACCGTCGCGGAACGCTTGCAGTAGCCACTCACAGCGGGCCAGCCACGCCAGGACCCGAGCCTCGATCTGGCTGAAATCGCAGTCGATCAGCTCATGGCCCGGCTCAGCCCGGATGAAGCCCTTCATGGAGACGCTCAGGGCCGCCAAGGGGCGCATGAAGCGCCATTCGGCGGCATCGGCCCACGCCGGCTTCGGAGGGGGCGTCCAGGGGCCGTCTAGGACCGTCCAGGCGGGGCCGCCATTGTGGCCCATCCCGTCCTGCCAAATGAAGGCATCTTTCAAGTACTCAAACATGCGTGCTGCAACGTCTTTCTCGCCGCGCTTCATGTTGCCTGTTTGAATACGCTTGTGCGACCAACGCATAGTATGTGCGCCGCCGTACAAGTGGCCGCCTCGCGCTCGACCGTCCGCTGGGTCGGTTACGCGGGCCATGGTCTCCAGTTTCTTAACCGAGGCAAGTGACGCGTCTAGACGTATTTGGATTACTTCTTGGAGGTCTGGCGGAAACTCATCCTGTACGAGACGCTTTAAAGTCTTTGAGCGTAGATCGCCAAGCGTCTCTATCTCTTCCCGTTGTTGAAGATATTCCAGAACGCGTTCGCGTTGCGTCGGTCTAAGGCCTGTAATGTCATCGAATCGTCTAATCGCCGCTGCTGTGAAATGGTCAGAGTACCGTATAGCTCGATCCACTGCTTGTAGGTCGATGGGGACGCCACGCGTGTTGATAAGGAAGTCCCATTCCCACGCCGCTTGCTCGAACGGCGGCAGGTCTGGCAGTATTGCATCGATGTCGCTTTCGGCCATGCCATCCGTAACGCAATACTCGATACCTGCTTGCCAACCCGTAGGGTTCTCATGCGGCTCATACCACAGCTCCTTTACTATGCCATCCCTCTTAGGGCCTACGTACTTGCGTGGCTTGCAGAAGTCGTCGATAAATTGTTTACCTCGCGCATCTTTTTGGCTAAGTACTTCAAGGTCGGACGCCGAGCCTTCAAGACTAGCTCGTATTCCGAAATAACGACTGCGCGCGGCGGTACATGACCATGCGGATGGTAAGGGCCAATCCCATTTGAGGTGACATATATAGTAATAGATTGCCTGTTCAAATCGCGCATTATGCGCAACGAATGTGTCGCCTCGTTCGATTGCGCGTAAGATAGCAGGCGGGCAAGGCGATTTAAAGTTCTGGGTTTCGAGTTGTACTTGTGTTTTAGAAGGATATACGTTTTGCGCATAGCCGGGTACCTTGAAAAAGTCTATGATTGAGAACTCGGGTGCAGCACCCTTGGGGGCCGTACCAATGGTTAGCATTAGCGGTGACGTAGACCAGTGGCGCGCGTACGCATGTTCGCCTAATTTAATCAGGTCGATCAGACTGCGCGTTTCAAAGTCTATGTGTGTGCGTAAGGGTTCCATTGGTACGGCTCTTATTTAAACGTCTTCGGGTCCGTCCGCGTCATCATCGAAATTTTCAGGTTCGTCGTCTCCGTCGTCTAAATCTTCGTCGTCTTCATAGTCGGTGATGTCTACGATATCATCGTCAGGGTCCGTATAGTCAGGGTCCGTACTGATTTCCGCATCAGGGTCCGTACTGATTTCCGCATCAGACATTTCCAGCTCCTTTAAAGTTAACGGTGTCTTGATACCACTTTTTGTGAAGTTTCGCCTCGCGCTTCGAACGACAGTTACTACATTTACCGTCGAAGCGCGAGGCGTATCCCCTCCTGCATCCACAAACTACAGGACGGTCGTTCCGAAACCCCCGGCCATACCGCCGGATGCAAGCGGGTCAAACTGCGATTTAGCGTCGGGTCTACCGCCGCCGCCCATACGTTCAAACGGGCGCGCAGGGTCCTCGATGTTCTTCTGAATGTTATTCAGACGCAGCGAGATAAAGCGCTTACCGCTGTACTCAGTGCCGAACATAATGCCGGACACTCGGGCTTCGCAACCCGCGTACACGTCAACAGGCAAGATATCTTCGTTGTACGGGCCGACTAGTTGCGGCTTGCCGCTATACGAAGTCTTCCCATCGCTAAGACGTGTAGGCTTAGCCTTCTGCTTGAAGTTCAAGTACACGTGGCCGAACAGATACTCTTTGCGCTTCGTGTTGTGTTCGGGGTTGTCACCATCGCGCAGGAAGGCTTGCAAGTTAAGCCATGCGTCGTTAGCGGCGTCCGGTCCCCAAGCCTGATCACGCGTAAGCGCGGCCAGTTGGCGAAGCGGCATAAGTTCCGTATTCAGGTAGGACTTAGGCCAAGCGAGCGTAATCTTGTAGTTCGCCTTTTGAAAACCTTCCTCGTCCATGACGGGGCGGGGTGGCGTACTGTCGGTCTGCTCAAGCTGGGGCTGATCGTGGTAGCAATGCACGATCTTGCCAATGGGCGTGATATACTCGTTGAAGATCGGCTTACCGGGCTTCTCCGGGTTAGTTGCGTAGAGCGGAGTAATGGCCATAATTTGTTCCCTTTAAATAATTGTTGAACCGTTGTCAGAATTTGCGGGGCCTATTGCGCCAAACTCACTGCCCCGTTTGTGAGCCGGTCGTCCGTCAATGGCCCGTTCAAGTGTAAGGCCACTGGCAGTCTCTCTAATATACTCGCCTACCACGTTGTCGTAAAGCTGTTTCCACCCGCCGCGCGGAAGGTGGTGCTGGCGAGCATATTGTTTTAGTACGTCCTCGATGTGCTTTGGCGTGCCGAGATGCTTTAAAGCTTCGTCATGTTCAAGAGGAATGCCGTCAACCCAAGCGAGACTAGGGTAAAGACGGCTCGCCCACTCGTCTCCGAGTGCATCACGAACATTACGTACGAGACCAAGTGGATTGAGCACAGAGCGACTGCGACGGCCCTTAACGACTTTGTAGCCATGTATTTCCCTATCCATGTTCATGATACGGCGCATCGCTTCGCTGCGAAGTTCAGTACGCCAGCCGGATAGCTCGTCGGACGCATCGAGCGCTTTACTGAGCGCTTCGTCGTCCATCGCTTTAAGTTCGGACGTGTGCCACCCAAGCGATAGATCATCTTGGGCGTACGTTGCGAAAGCCACACACGCCCCGCGATGTGGGCAGTAAGTCGCTTTACAATGCGATCCCGCTTCAACATGGTCCGTATGATCCATACTGAAAGCAATATCGCTCTGGTGCTTTTCGATGTCTTCGGAGACTGGTTCCCAAGAACGCAAAGGACCGTCAATATGATCATAGTTCGGCTGATGAACCCCAAGTAGGTACTTAGGGCGAGGACCAAATTCCGCGATAGCCCCCAGCAGATACGTAAGCATCTGAGCATTGCGTTCCACCTCTACGGGTACGTATCCTGATTTCTCATCAAGTACAATAATAATCTCGGGGTGAACAAAGAGAATATCTACCGTACCGAACTCGCCGGTTTCCGGGATATCAACCCTTCGTTCAACGTACAGCTTACCGCCGGGGTACGTCTTGAATAAGCCTACTACATAGTCGTACAGAACTTGCAGTTGTTCGGCCGCGTCTGGATCACAGTCCAGCGGTAGCGTACCGAAAGTAACCAAATCTTCCATAAGCTTATGCCACAGGTCTCCCTTTAAAGACGCTTCGGTTTCAGCGTTCGGGTACAGGGGAACTACCGTGGCGGAAAAAGGGCATGACAGCCAACGCTTAGCAGCGCTTGGGGGACGGTTCTTAGCGTGTGCTTGTGTCATGCCCCGTACTCCTAGTACTTACTAGACGATTTCGTCCGCGCCGGTCGGCGTATCGTTGGCGGTATCGTTGGCAGTATCGTCGTTGCCAACGTCGTCATTACCCGCGCCAGACGGCGGGCTATCGTTGGCAACAGGCGTATCAGTAGAGCCGCCGGGAGCCGCGATAAGAGCCGCCATTTGGACGGCGTTGGCGCGGGCAGTTTCGAGGATATCGGCGAGTTCGGCGTTGTCTTCGTCGTCAAGGTCAACGTGTTCTGATACGCCGTTAACAAGAACGTTGTACGCGGCGACGACGCGTTGGTTAACCGTACGCTCGTTCGCAACGGCTTCCATAATCATATCGAAGATCGGGTGGTTAGCATTCGCCATTTCAATTGGTCCTTTAAAGTAATGCGCCTTAGGGGCCTTACGGGTTAAGGCGCTATCGCCCGTAAGTGTCGGGGTTTAGATAATAGAGTTGTTAACCGGGGCAGGGGCCGGTTGAGCCGTGGCGTGCTGCGACAGCACTTGCTGGAACGCCGCATACAGCTGGTTGAACATGTGTGCTGGCGTCTCGGGCAGTGCGTTGATACCCATGCCGCGCATAGCAGCCCCCAGCGCTTCCTTAATGATCGGGTTGGAGATATGCGGCTGAACCAGCGCGGTAATATCTTCAGCCGTCACAGTGTTAATGGCGGAGGGGACCGGGGCGACTGGCGACATCGCCGTAGCAGTGGCGACGGGTGGGACCGGGGCGTACGTTTGCGGCGCGTTGGGGGCGATGGGTTGCGTAACCACGTTGCTATTACCGTTCGCGAGGTTCGCGTTGAGCTTTTGCAGCTCGGCGAGAATTTGTTCTAAGATCACTAGAAGTCTCCGTTAAAGTCTCTGGTTAGGTGATACCCCGTTCGCCCCTGCTGGATCAAGTTTTCAAACTTCATCAAAGTAAGGACTTGCGAGATGCGTGATTTCGACACGTTCGGGAGAACGGACGAAAATTCCTGCTGTGTCATGTACGGGTGACGTTCCAACAGCTTCAGAATACTATGTTTAACATCCTGTTTGGCGGCGGGTATCCATCCGCCTCGTTCTGCATCAAAGTTCATATCCGTGCTTATGTCAAACGGTATATCGCGACCTGAAAGCAAAAGTTGACGTTCTTCGTTCTGTTCGTGCATTCCGCGCTTACCCTTGATGGACATTACGCCATCCACAGCGCCGGTAATGCCGGTCGTACCCGAAACGTCTTCCATGTAGTCGCCGCTCTCAGCGCTCGCCAAACCCTTTTTCTCATGGTGCACCACGATAACAGTTATTTCACGCTTGGCGCACATTTTCGTAATTGGCATCATTTGGTCGTAATCACGCTGGTAAACATCGCGATTATTCGACGCTTCGCGGAAATGTGCGTACGTATCGATAATGATAAGTTTGGTTTTGGGGAACGTATCCAAGAACTTTTCGAGGGCGTCCACTCCTGCTTGCCCTCGCGGGAATGCAGCGTAAGTGCGTTCAGCCTCTTCAGGGTTAGACACAAATGCTTTGCCGGTACTTGGAGATATGTCAACGCCACCGGTCCAATACCGAAACCCGGATAAGTCGGGTGGGTTGAGTTCCAACGTCTGGAGTAGCTTGATACGGGACTTAAGCCGCCGCTCGTTATCTTCGAGCCCAAGGAAAAGTACGTCGCCTTGATTGCACTGCCAATCGAGAAACTTGCGACCGCCGCAGACGGCGATTGAGAGTTGCAGCGCAAGGAAGGTTTTTCGCATCTTAGGGCGAGCGGCCAGGAGGATATTTCCGGCGGGTAATACATTAGGTATGATCCATGTCGGCTCTTTGAAAGCCTTCAGTTGCAGGTCAGCCATCGACGGCGTGCGTCGAAAGTCAAACTGCTGTGCAGTTGCCTTTGTTCCCGGTAATGTAGCCGTCCCCGACGCCGTGTCAAGCCCCTGGGGTTGGCTCATCGCGAGAATATCAAACTCGCTCAACGGTAGCTTTAAAGTATCAGCTAACAACCTAGCGGCTCGGGACTTATCTCCCTCTGTCACGAACTCCGCCATGAGTGAAATAGGCGTACGCCGGCCCTCGGTCTTGTCGCCCTGATCGGATACGCCGAAGTACTTAATCCCCAGCGGCGGCGGGTGTATGGTTAGGTCTTCCTCAAAGGATAGGCCTAACTCATCCGACGCCACACGAAAGCCTTCCTTATACGGCCGGGCACTAGGGAAGTACGTAGGTACCCATTCCTTAACACGCTCCAGAGCGTGAGTGTTGACGTGTCTATATATCTTTTCATCGTCGGGGTACTCGCTTGCGCTTTTGGTTTGTCCTAGTGAAGTCTTATTCTGCGCCGCAGGGAGGAAGCGGAAATTACCCTTATTGAAGTATTGTATTTGATCAAGGGTGACGGTCTTCCTCGCACCGAACGGTGTCGCGACGATATAGGCTTTGCGGTGGGGACGTACTGGTATGTTATCACCCTTACGCGCCCAGGTGCCCGGAACTCTAAAAATTCTAGACGCGTTGAAGGTAGTAGTATCGACGGACGAACCCGGCGACGCGAACCGCGCCTTAAGGGTCTTAAGAAAAACGTGTATGGCATCGCGTACGGCTTCCGTATTCGGCTCGTCTATGGGGTACATTATGTGTGCGCCATTACCAGATACGTTGATATATGGCAACGGCCAATTGTACTCGAACTCTAACATGTTCGCGATTGTAGTAGCGACTTTAAAGGCCCCCTCTAGCTCGGCTTGTGTAGAGCTAATCCCCGGTACACGATCAGGATCGATATCGATCATGAGCCATTTGCGGGATAAGATGTCCGGGTCCATGGTCGTGTGTTTGGACCATGGGGAAATGCGGTTGTACGAACGCGCCATGAGGTCCGGGTTAACCGGGTTAGGCGTGTAGTATATGCCGGTGTATGGCTCTTGTAGGGCGGCAATAGCCGTTGCAGCTGCGACCGGGTTATCAAAGTACCCGCTGTCAACGCGCTTATTATTGGAATGCAGAAGACGTATCTCGAACGTTTGCCCAGGTTCGATAAACGCGCTGAAGGCGCGTTCTAGTTCTGCATAGTCATGTTGCTGGTGCATCCTCGCCTGTACTGTTTGAAGCCCGACCGGATCGTTAGATCGGGGGCCAACCCGATCCCTTGCCAACTCCTACGGCTAAGCCGTTTTCCTAGGTGGCGTCAAGGGGGAGCCTGGAGGGGCTCCACAGGCCCTTGAGCGACAAAAGGCCTCAGGGGTAGGATGATCCCCCTGAGGCCCCCAGGAGCCCTGGCGAGGGGCTGGTCGGGCTGCGCGGCAAGACGCAGGCCCGGCCTTCTCGCATTATTCGCCGCTATCCGCAAGCGGCGGGGGGTTCGGGAACTTTCTTGCAAGAGAAGGCGGACGAGTACTCGCACTTGCCTAGCGCCTCCTCAGCATCAAGTAGTCGGTTAAGCGCCGCGACGTGCGCCGAAGCGGCTTCGGCGTTCCTAAACACGCGTTTGCTGTATTTGTCGCCGTAAAATCCGCCGCTGATCCAAAGTTCAACAGTGTATTCGTACATTTCAGATGCTCCATAAGTTTGCGTGTGTGCGTGCTTGTGTCTCTGTATCGAACTCTTGTAGTTTATGCTTCCATATGGCGAAGTCAAATACTTTTACACGCCACCCGGACTTGCCAATGTTGGGGGCTACGGATACGAACATGCCGCTAGGTGTCTCGCGGATTTCGTACTCGCCGGGTTTCATTTTACGTCGAAGCTTTCCCACCCAACGGCACGTTGCAGCGATGACGTTAGGCCGTTCTCAATGTCTGCCGCCCTAATGCTGGCTTCCCATGCTGCGGCTTTGGCTTCGCTATCAACTACGCCTAGGATACTCGTTTCGTATCCCGGAAGGTACTCAAGAATAACCCATACTTTCATGGCGTTCCTCTATACCGGGTACTGGTACACGGTCTTGTTGTTACGCATGGCCCACCAAGTCGTTTTGATGATCCAATCGCGGAAAAACCGCTCGTTGTGGTCGCCTGTCTTGTCGTGCAGGGGTGGAGCGTCTAGGTCTGCGTTATCCCGTACCACGACACGGATCATGCACGGGTTAGTTCGCTCGTCGGTCATGGTATATTAACTCGTAAGTTAGTGCGGTACTTTAAAGCGAAGCAGGCGGTAGGGGGACACATTCCCTACCGCCCTCCTCAACGTCTATCCAAAAGCGAGGACTAGAGGATCGACGGAAGCTCGCTAGCGGCCTTGGTCGTGGTAATGCCGAGCATCGCACGGGCCGGGTTGAGGTACTTGGTTTCGCGCATCTTCTCCAGTCCAGCGCGATCCCCGCCGGCCGCAACCTTGGCGTCGATGAGCGCATTCAGGTACGCGATACCGTCGCCGACTTCGGCCTTGGCCTTGATATACGTGTACTTCGGGTCGGCAGTGCGCTTGCTCTCATAGACTTCGCGAGCAACGGCTTCCGACACGAGGGACACAAGCGGGTCCTTAGTCTTTCGGACCTTGGGTTCGCTACCCTGCTTACGCACGTTACCCGAAGTCAGGTCGGCAATAGCGCGGTTGTACGCGTCTTGATAGTCGGGATCAATGGGGCGCTCGCCCTCAGGCTTCGCCACAACGGATTGCAGCGGATCGGCCGCAGAGGCTTCATCCCACGCATTCCACGCGGCCACGGCCTCCGAGGTCTTGTGACGCGTATGGACGCCGTTCAGGCGATTGGCGATGTACTGGCGCACGCCGGTCTTCAGGAAGTCGAACCGGACGCCCGCCGGGATGACGGCGCAATCGAACGATTGCTTGGGCAGGTTCGGGAACTCGAATTCAACGACCGTGCTAGTCGGCGCGGCAGTGGAGGTAGCAGCTTCGGACATTTGGTTTCCTTTACGTTGGGGTTGTTGAAATTATCAACTATCTTCTGAAGGTTCTAACGTACTTTCGGCCAATCGGCTCGTCAAGTCGTTTTGTAAAATATCTCGGTTGGGTACTTTAAAGGGTAGCGGCTCGGCTTCCATCCAGTCGTCACCCATGCTCGCCAAAAAGACCTTAACGAGCTTGGTGCGCGGATCGTATTCCATGCGCAACAGCGACTTATCATCTAGAGCCGCAGGCAGGGGAAGTCCTGACGCCTTGAGGGCGGGGAGTATCTGCCCAAGCCCGCGATAGGCCGACGCCACGAAGTCTCCGAACGCCGCTTTGGTCTTGGCGAACGAAATGGTGAACTCTTTACGGTCCACGTTGTAGTTGATCGTCACCATGGACGTATTAGAGTTGAAGTTTACTTCGGGATAAACTCGCGTACCGGCGACCACTGCGCGCCAATGTTTATGGTCAAACGCGGTGTTGAAACAGTTGGCGATTTCATCCGCCCGCATGAGTTTGGTTTGTACGTATGAGGGCATTAGTCGTAGTCTCCCGGTTCATAGCTTCCTAGTGATGAGTACTTAGTGACGTAAGAGATGCGGTCGCCTTCGCGGACCCACATATCAATTTTGCGTACGTGCGTGAGCCATCGCCAGCCGTCGTATGTACGCACTGGCCGCCAAGCAAACCATATACGTTTGCGATACAGGGGTTCCGGGTATGACACGGCTACCAGCCTTCCTCGGTATCGTCGATGTCGGCATTTGCGCCGAAGACCGCGATAAGGATCAGAATAAGTGCGGCGAAGACCATGTGACTATTCCTTACTTTGCTGTTTAGCGCCGTAAACGTGCATATGACGGGCTGCTGGCGGCGCGAGCATGACCACCCAAATGGTCAGGATTACCATAAAGCCCCAGTGAATTTGTACGGCGCTACCGCCGATATATGCGATTGTGAGCATGTGATTACCTTTAAAGTATATCAGGGAAATCCTGAGTTTGTAATTTATCTGGTAGCGCTACGCCGAAGGCGGTTTCTAGCTGCTTCTTCGACGCTAGCAACTGGTATGTCATACCATTTCCGCTTTCATGGTTCAACATAAACCAGCACACGCGGGCGACGTATGATTGCAGAGCCTTAAGCTGCGGGTCAGTCATACTGTTAAGATAAGTATGACATACGCTACGATTGCCGCCGCCCCTGTCACCACGGCGCATACCAAAACCGCCAAGGCGTTATCCGAGTAATGCGGCTGCTTGGGCGGCATTACAGGGCAGTACACCGGCCCGCGCTTCGACGCGTTCAACGGGTACTGTTTGGGGCTTACAGGCCATGAGCGGCCGGCTTGCGGATGATCGCAGCCAGAGCGGTTAGGGCGATCATCCGGCATTGGTAGCCCCTTTGTCGGTCTTGCTCGCTTCGGCCTGCGGGCGAAACTTAGCGGCGTACTTGCTGACCTTGGGCGGCCCGGCCTTGCGCCGTTGCGCCTTGTTAATGGCGTTTGCGATACGGCTACGTGAATGCTTCATGTGCTGTGTTTCCTATGGGTATACTTATCTATTACAGTCTGGGCGGGCTTCGTCAATAGCCCAAATAATACCGCAGTACGAACAACGATATTCGTCTTGGCCGTAGCGCGTCGCGGGTTCGTTGCACTCCATTCGTGGAGCGTGTGGCCCTAAGACGAACTCACCTAGGTCGAGTTGCCTGTTAGGTGGCCCGCGAGTGCGACGGCTAGGCATGGTTAGGCTTTCCCTTGTATAATACTCGCTGGCCGTTGGGCATACGCACTACTAAGGTCCATGCATACGCCGTTTCATACATAGCGTACGGGACGTGCCTTATCACTTCGTACTCGTCTGGGCACTCACGAAGTACGTGCCACCCAATACGCACGTATGGCGCATCAAAGGTTCGCATGCGTTCGCGGGCTTCAGTCATCCGCATATTGTTCCTCGATTGCTTTTGTGATTTGCGTTTCAATGTACTTTAAAGCGTCTTCTGGCGTAGTCGCAAGCGTATTCGCATCCGCCATTCCATTGAGAATTACCGCACCGGGCGGGGGATTAATAAAATCCGACAGTTTGGCGGGTTGCGTTTTGCCGTACAACCGGTCTTCTGGTATATCGCTACGCTCGCGCAGGGCAAACCCAAGGCGACGGAACATAGCCGGATGGCCGATAGAGAACGCCACTACGGCTAGGTCTAGTGGCTGGTCAGCGTGTTTGATAACCCATGTATGCGCGCAGCGCTGGCCGCTCACGAGGCTAACGATACAGCCGATAAGCTCGATGCGTATGCCGTCCGTCTCTAGCTGGTTAACGTACTGCGCTACGCCAACGCCGAAATTCGCCATGTGCTGCGCGGAAACTTGTGCTAGCGCGTTCACTGGTACGTATAAGGTAAGCACCTTGCCCATGCCCGAGTTGGGCGACGGCGTATGCCTAATCATGTTATCAGGTGCGCCAGCGCAGAACCGGGGTACGTGCGGCCGGAAGCCGTAGAAGTCGGTCTTAGTGTCCGGCGCTGGCGTAGAGGGGGCGAAAGACTTTAAAGCTTCTTGCGCCTTACTCGCGCCCTCTAGCCACCCGTTACGCGCCATATCAACAGCTTTGTCGTACCCCGCGCCCATGCCCGAGTTGGGCGACG
>JAOYMO020060393.1:0-10992 GCA_025802455.2 Iodosphaeria phyllophila
TGTTGATTTTGGCTTGAGGTAGCGTTCGTATCACGCAACATTCATTCTACTCCATCAAACCTACACTTGGAATTCCCTCCTAATGCCTTGGTATCCTCGCCTATGAACGTGAAGTAGAGACAGTCTCTGGGAGCAATGGTAAGTGACGCCAATTGTCGGACTGAGATTTGCTGATCGTCGAAACTTTCCATGGACCTACGGAAACCGAAAATCGCAAGCGTGGTATCCCCGTCTATTGGAACATATGTCCACACCCACGTAAACCACGTTTCTTGGGTACTACTTTCAAGGGCATCAGCACCGATGCCACGAGATCTTGCCATCGTTCCGACCCAGGCCATAGTGTCTCTCATCAGGTTATGGATGGTTTTGCTAAAGGTTCCAACGTAATGCACTGTGCCCATCCAGTCCAGGTTGGATGATTGTAGCTGAATGGCGTCAACAATTGTGAGCAAGGTTTCTAACGCTCGCTACCTCCGTTCTTTCGAAAGTCTGTAGTCAAAGCACTATCAAATCCTGGTGCTGCTCCGCCTACAGACCTTCTAAAGAAAGAGGTAGCGTTCGGTGCTGTCAGAAGGGAAAAATACGACACCATGCTGGATAGCTACCTACGCCTGAGGCTTACTCTACTGGCGTTGGTCTGATAGATGATGCTATCTCCATTGCTCCGAAGTCTGTATAAAGCTAAGCACCTAAAGCACATTTACGACCAGAGCGATTGATCTCAACTTCATTCTGACCGTCTCTCAAATTGCGCTGCGGAATACGGGATAACTGCTGCCGGTCGCGCTGGCTCTATAATTTTTAACCTATCTCCATACGCTGGCTCAGAGCTCCTCGCTCGATGGGCCAATGCCTTGAAATTGCTGAACCATCCTCCTGTACTGTGGTAGGAGGGCAAAATATTACACCCGCATACGGTATTCTGTGGGGGTTTGTGGGGGTTCGGAAGCCCCGCAGGGGAAAACATATCTTCTTTTCTTTTTGCCCACGAGTCTTGGAGCCTACCACAGTAAAAAAGCCTACGAGGCAGGCAAGCGGCATACACAAGCGATGAGGGAGAAAGAGAATAGGAATAGCTTCTAACTGCTTAATGGAGTAATTACCAAAGCCTTCAACTACTGTGGTGCCGTGATGCTTGCCTCATAGACTACTAGGCTCGTAGGCTCAAATAAAAAAAGATTCTTTCTGTAGTGCGGGGCTGTCGGACCCGCATGGACCCGCATGGAGTACTGTATGCGGGTATAATATTTTGCCCTCCCACCACAGTAGACGCTCCGGTCGAAAAGTGCTTTCGGTGTATATGCAAGCTCTTGGAGCAACGGAGGTACCGCATGACAGCTCTCCAGTTCAGGAATAGCTGATACGCCACGAGTTCCCCATCGAGATTTTGGGATCCCGGCCTTTTAACCCAGGAACAGGCGTTTTCACCTCAAATCCATGTTTCACGTGTTCGCCAGTGGAGAAGCATGGAGATAATGCTTACATAAGTAGCTGAGGGTTACAAGTACGCCTTACTGTGTAGCACAGTAACTTCAACATATGAGGAAATTTGAATGGGATCAAGTGTTTATACTGCTTGCCCTTTGCTCCTTGCACCATCTCTACACATAACTTATCGACTACCTAGAGCACGATAGTTTTGTCAGGTTCCTCCACCGTATTGCCCTACAACGGCGCTCCCGCTACCATGACACACTCACAATCTAACGGCGTTTCAACCCAAAACCACCAACGCAACGGCTCTACCACATCGTCATCACCATCGTTGACCGAAAATGGAACCAACAACGTCGCAGCTACCGGCGATGCACCTGGTGCGTCAGGATCGGAAGAAATAATGGCCCAGGTACGTTGTGCAGCAAACAAAACATCTTCCAAATTCATGAAAATTCGAGGCCAAAGCGAAATTTCGCGTACACTCCCACAATTTTTTTATCTGTCCCCTACTTCGCCTCCCCTCTGCCAAGCCAAGCCCCTACACATATCAGACCACAAATGTGCGCCACTCAGGGGGGGAAGTCTCGTCAGTTGGGGCATCCTGCTCGAAGATACCAAATATCATTGTATCTGGTCTTGTATAGTATGGGAAAAGGAAAGGAAGAAACTAACTAAACTAACGCGTGCGACCTATCATGCTCTAGGCATTCCGAGACCTAGCTAGGTATGGATGTATCTATCTGCCCACAACCACCGTGTAGAACCTCTCGCCTAGGAGTTTATATGCATTCATCACAATAGCACTACTAGTTGGTTAGGGCAAACGAGCGACTGCTACTTGTCATGGCGCTACCGTTGCTTCCACGTATCTTTTTAACCCCTACGTCTTTCTAACCGAATTCATGTTTCACCTTGGAATTCCGAATCGGGTAGCTTCCATTAGTTTAATGCTTTTGCTTTTGAGGTTATCCGTCTAGTTACGGCCTTATTGAGCATCTACACGCAATGGTGTCTTTTTTTGCGGTCAATGACCCCCACCCATGCGATCCTGACTTCGGGTGCTGTCACCGAATGATCAGCCCCCACCTACCCCCTCTCAAACGGTCTTGAACCCTTCTTGCGTTGGGCTCGCTCAACTTATCCCCATCTCCCCGTTCGCCCGTCTAACCGACGGGCAGCCTGGCCTGTAAGCACAGAGTCTAGACTACACCTCCCGCAAGACGGATGGGAAAATCCGTGGATGGCGACGGAAATCGTACGATTATCGTATTGTGCCCTGTCCGTCTTGTCCTGCATCTGCATGGCAAATCTGCAAATTGGTCGAATGAGAGCGGGTGGCGGGCTGACTGATAGGATGTTGGAGACTCAGCTCTCGGTTCGCTCGGGCCAATTGCACCTTTGCCAAGCGCTTCGCTACAAGACATTCTTATTCACTCGTCACTGTAAATTTTTGGTCATTGTTAAGGACTTTTTTTTTCTTGGTCGATCGGACTAATAACATTTACTATATAGGGGTGAACAAGCAGCCACGGCGTTAGAGGCCAATCTTACCAACCTTGAGAACAAGTTGGACGCCATACTTGCCCAGTTCGCGACGCAATACCCTGATGAACAGCGACAGGCTGGATCAACTGATACTGGATCTTCTAGCGATAATGGTGGAGAGTTAGGTAGAAGTAGTGATTATTCGGACACGAAAGAAGTGAATGGCAATGGAGAGCGTAAATCACTATGATAGCACGACCTAGGTTTTTCATATTCAGACGGGATTGTCTCTGCACGAACAGGAATAGGCGCAAGGTACTGGACAGAATGTCATCTGATTCCTTAGCAAGTATTCAAGTCCATATAGCAGACAGTGGAGCAGATGTCTGCAAGACGAGGCGGTGAGCAGGTGCCCGACAAGATTATGATACTGGTCGAGAGGAACTAGCAAGTCGCCGCTGGACGGATCAAACTGAGGAGGCCATGATCCGGCAGTCATCGAATGAAAGGTGCATTCATATCATGATTCTGACGAGATCCGGAGTTGTTTTTTGTACTTTAATAATACCATCATGTCCATCTTCAAAACATTATTTGTCGTGGTTATCGATTCCGTTTTTACTAATAGCAACTAATAAAGCCCCCGATGCCCAAATGCCCCTGAACCCCATAACCGGTAGTCCACACAAATTCAATCCGTACTACTCTACAGAACGGATATGCAAGGCAGGCAAACACAAGAATTTCGTCGTCTCAGCTATCTCGTAAGTTGTGCGCCACCTTGGACTCCATGAGCCATGCTATCATACTCGGATTTTCCCGTTGCCTCCTCTCCTCTCTCCACTGAATTGCTCACGCTTATTTGACGTCTGGCGCATCAGCATCATCGTCAGGTCGAAGACGAGACGGTAGGTCGGAGGGAGGAAGCCAACGAGCTCCGGGTAGGATCGTAGACTAAACCGTGGCAAAGTAGCACAAAACAGACCGCTCAAAAATGACAAGACCATATCAATAAACGCCGTTTCCATGAGAAACCGCCATCCTATGGAAAAAAAAAAACCTCCGTTGTTGGTGTATCGTCCCCAGAACAGCCCTGACCGAATCAATCTACGCATGTATTTTTCTTAGGTACGAGGCGAAATCCTGCTGGAACCAAATACAACTGTGCAAACGAGTAAGAACGTTATAGTCGTATATATGCCATGGGCTTGACCGCATCACGCTTGCGTATAAGTAGTGAAAACCAGCGAGAAAATGAAATAAAAAAAATAAAATGTAGGGGAATCTGTTTTTACTTCTTTCGGTCGACAGTGCTGTAGGGTATCAAAATCTGATTTTACTGAGCAGTTCTTAGAACAACGTGTGAGGTTAGGATTGATGTTCAAGGTGATCGGCTGGTCGCGATAGTGAGACTCGTATCAAAGGTAATGGTTAGAGATGATTAGGGGTCGGATTGATCGAGACCATAGCATGATGGTACGCCCGATATTCAGGTACTATGAGCCCTTGATATATGCTACATAGACGCAGCAGGTTAGTCATCTGGCGCGAAAATTTCAGAGAGACTTGAACGTGCCCTTGACATTGGATCGTCGAGCTCTGCGGTGATCAGAGCTGGACTCCCCATGCTTCCAGCCAAGGACTCGCTCGTAGTCACTGCGCGAGGCTCCAGATGTGGACGTGGTCCACATCTAGCACCATTTTGTATGCTCCCATGACGTGACGTGGGAACACGCGTGATCTCCTCTCGGCTCTTCTCCAGTAAAGGACCCCCAAGGGTAGCACACTTCAGGATGGTCTGAATGAGGTGATTTTGTTGAAGCGGCTTGGAAAGATATTCATCCATCTGGGCCTGGATGCATCTTTCTCGGTCACCCATCATGGCATGGGCCGTCAGTGCAATGATGGGCGTTCTTTGCGAGCTCAGGCTGCGCTCGTATTCCCTGATTTTACCGGTGGCTTCGAATCCACCCTGTGGATACGTTAGTAAGACGCAAGTAAAAAATCAAAGAGGCACATACCATGATCGGCATTTGGACGTCCATGAGAATAACGTCGAACTTCTTTTGTTTCACAGCCTCAAGAGCTTCCAGGCCATTGCTGACGACGGTGACCACGTGATGATACTTCTCTAAAATCTTGACGGCAAGTCTTTGGTTCACCCTGTTGTCTTCGGCGAGCAAGATATCGAATGACTTGGTATTGTCCGCCAATGAAGGCGTGGCTCGGTTCTCAAGGGCAGGTACCATGCCATTGCCGAGATCGATGGGGGCACACGGTGTGGTCATGTAGGACGTAATGCCCAGGTCAAGACATGACTTCAGACTGACGTGGACCATGGGTGCAAGCAAAACAATCGGGAGATACTTGAAATGATCGATAGCGCGTAATTTTCGGGCCGTGGCGGTTGAGTCCACCAAGATCACATCGTACGGAGGCTCCCCGTTCTTAGCTAGGTCGCGGGCGATATGAGACTCTTCCGTCGCAACCACCGGCAATAGGCCGAGGCTGTGTAAACCAGCAACAATTTCTTGACCGAAACCAGTCTTTCCCCTGTCGACAAAAAGCACTTGGTGACCCTTGTACGGTTTGAGTTGTGTCTCGATCAAGGATAGGTCACTGTCTGCTAGCTTGACCACGCATGTGAAGAAGAACGAGCTACCCTTACCGCACTCGCTCTCCACCCAAACCTCGCCACCCATGAGACTGACCAGCTTTTTGGAAATAGACAAGCCCAGTCCAGTGCCGCCAAACTTGCGCGTCATGGAGCCATCTGCCTGTTGAAATGTGTCGAAGATAAGGTCCAGTTTGTCCTTCGGGATGCCTATGCCCGTGTCGGAAACGACGAATTCGAGAGCATACTCATCAGGCTCCTTAATCACGGTGTTCTTAGCTTTTCGGATCGTAAGACTGACTTCCCCATGCTCGGTAAATTTGATAGCATTGCCCACGAGGTTGAGAATGATTTGCCGCAGACGGAAGCAATCACCAACCACATAGTCAGGAACTGACGAATCCACACGATATGTCAATTCCAAGAACTTCTCGTTAGCTTTGACAGCCAAGGTCTTGAGGGCGTTGAAGACGGTTCCGCGCAGGGTGTACGGGATTTCCTCAATCACCATCCTCTTGGCCTCGATCTTGGACAAATCCAGGATGTCGTCGATGATGGTCAACAAGCTGTTAGCGAGGTTGCTTACGATGTTGAGCATTTCTCGCTGGTATTGCGTCAAGTCCGTATCCAGCGTCAGTTGGGTCATGCCGATGATGCCATTCATCGGCGTACGGATTTCGTGGCTCATGTTGGCCAAGAATTCCGACTTGGTCTTGTTGGCTTGCTCGGCCGCCTCTCGCGCGGCCGTGTTTCGCTGGATGCTGTCTCTTAAATTTTGAACCATCAGGTTGATCTTTTTCTTTAGTTCGTCCATCTCGCCCGAGGCCGACACCTCAACCAACTTTGTGAAGTTTCCATCGGTCGCAGCATTAGTGATGTCGCCAAAAGCTCGCACTTGTGTGGTCTAGACCCCTATCAGTATTGAACTTTCCCGAGGTAGATCTCTGTCATCTCCGCTTACCAAGTTTGTCGCCATGGTGTTCACATCGGCTGTAATCTCCTTCCAGCGTCCCTTGAGACCAGCTACATCGGCCTGACCTCCCATCCTGCCGTCAACGCCAACGTCCTTGGCTACCCGCTGCACCTCGTTACAGAACACCGACAGCCGGTCAACCATGTTGTTAATTGTTTCTTTGAGTACGGCCATTTCTCCTCGGGCCTGAACGTCAATCTTCCGGCTCATGTCGCCATCTGCAATAGCCTGTGTGACGCGGGAGATGCCTCGGACCTGTGAAGTCAGATTGGACGCCATCGTGTTCACATTCTCTGTTAGATCTTTCCATTTTCCTTCCACGTTGTCGACCCGGGCTTGGCCGCCGAGGGTTCCATCCGTGCCGACTTCGCGAGCCACCTTGCTGACCTCGAAGGCAAAAGTACTGAGACGGTCAACCATGGAATTGATGGTGAGCTTAAGAGATAGAATTTCGCCCTGAACTTCCACTGTGACCTTGCGGCTGAGATCACCCTTGGCGACAGATTCTGTCACCTTAGATATCTCTCGAACCTGCGTCGTCAAATTGTTGGCCATGCGATTGACATTGTCGGTGAGATCACGCCAAGTGCCCTGGACATTGTTCACCGTGGCTTGCCCACCGAGTCGTCCCTCGGTGCCGACCTCCTTAGCGATTTTGCTCACTTCGGCGGCGAATTGTTGTAATTGCCCGACCATGGAATTTATCGTTGACTTTAACTCAAAGATTTCACCTCTACATTCGGCCTGCACAGTCTGAGTCAAGTCGCCTCTGGCCACAGCAGTTGTGACTTTAGCTATATCTCGGACCTGGGTAGTTAAGTTGTTGGCCATGGCATTGACATTCACTGTTAGCTCGTTCCATATACCCTGGACCCCTTCAACGTCAGCCTGTCCGCCGAGCATGCCCTCAGTACCCACGTCGCGTGCAACACGCGTGACTTCGGCCGCGAAGGTTCGGAGCTGATCCACCATGGCATTGATGGTCTGCTGCAGCTGAAGAATTTCGCCCTTTGCGGGTCTCTCAATCTTCTGCGTCAAGTTACCGTGTGCCACGGCGGTAGTGACCGAAGCGATCTCTCGCACTGCTATTTGTTAGCATCTAAAAAGGCAGTATCTGGTGGGAGCCAGACAAATTTCAAAGGACTGGAATTTGTGGTGGGTTCTTTAAGAAAAGTCAATGAAAAAGATTTCTCCCTCACCTTGATCCGTCAGGTTCTGTGCCATAATATTTACTGCAAGAGAGGTTAGCCATAGCATGACGAAGTGAAGGGGTTAGTCAAACATAATGATAGAACATGCCATTATCAGTCAACTCCTTCCACGTCCCATCAACTCCATCGATCATAGCCTGACCGCCCAGAATGCCGTCGGTGCCGACCTCGCGGGCCACTCGGGACACCTCGTTGGAGAATACTTGAAGCTGGTCCATCATGGTGTTGATAGTGCGTTTGAAAGTAGTAATTTCAGGGTCCATCTCGACACTGTTTAAGCGTACTCGCTTACTGAGATCACCGTGAGCTACGGCAGTCACGATTTCGCCGATCTCGCGAAGAGCCTTTTGAAAGGCCTCGTTGGCCCGTTGATGTTTCCATAACTCGCGCTCCAGAGCTGGCACGCGTTCTTCTTCCCATTGTTGAAAGGCTTTTTCTTGTAGACTCTTCAGGTGCAATGTTTGAGCCGCGACATTTGTTAACGCCTGTCGTTGGCTGTCCAAAAGTTTCGACTGGTCGTCGATGTGTTCTCTAAGTCCTTCGAGGGCCTCATCTGTTAATGGAATTATCGTGTGGCTCGTGGTCTCTCCTTTTGAGCTGGACACAGGGGTAAGTTTCGACCGTAGGATTGGTTTGCCGCTGATCGAGGTGGTTGGTGAATCGTCGCCAAAGAGGGATTCAACCGTTTCGTTCGGCGTATCGGGAAACGTAGTAACTTGAGCGATGCTGACCTTGGTCTCCAGACGCTGCACTCGATCCACCAACTCCAGAAGCTCCCGTTCAAGATTCGATTTGGCAGTGCTGTCGGGGCCGGGAAGCTTAAATGTCGCCGGGTCCAGCGGTTTCGCGTCAACTGCTATTGTTTTCACAATAGCAGCTGCCGCCACCATAGTCTCTTCGTCGGCCATTAAGTATTTCATGGCCAGTGAAGGCCAGAGCGATTAGTGAGGGCGAAAGCGGAAATATGGAAATCTTGTACCACTCGTGCAATCTCAGTCGAATACTGACACCGCTATAATGATTTATACAGCAACTCGTCCAAGAAATCTCATCGGCGAATAGGAAGACGCCCGGGATCACGAGGTCCTATACAGTCTTTACAAAGACATATCCGTCCCGCCCCCAGCAAGCGTTTAGCGCCAGGAAAAAGCCCGCAGTACAGGCAGAAAGCATTCACGGCTGAAGAAAAGTCAGTCTCCGCAACTGCAAACTGCGGACTGCGGGAGGAGGCTCGATAAGTGCAACGCCAACCTTACAGGCCAAACGGGATGAAAGTTTAATCCATGGGTTGAGTCGGCGACGAAGCTGAGAGAGAGAGGTAGGTATTGTCGGTGAATAGCAAACGTGGCGACGAGAAACGTGGAGAACAGGAACCGCCCTAGTGCAAAGGAGTGGGGATGGTGAGCTGATAGAATACGGTACGGTAGCGGAAATCGCAGACATCGAATAGCAGGCAAGCCAGGTACCTCCTGACTCTCCGCCAATCCACAGGTTCGGGGTTCGGCGCCCGTTCACTACAGTAGTGTAGAATCTCCACACTTAATGTTAGTGGACGACGACGATGCCAGGCTAGCTTGCAGGTATTGTTACCTACTTCTTCGAATCAAAGTGCTGTTTGATGGAGGGAACCCTGGAGACCCTGGGCAAATACGAAATACAATTTTGATTCTCAGCGGTCGATACTTCGTAATCCAAGGAAAAATCCTTCCGCTTTCGCGGTTACGGCGCAGCACTACCAGCAGCGATAGAAGCATTCAGGCACCAAGAAACGGATATTGTGGTTTAATGGGACGAAGAAATAGCAATGGCGTTGTTCCAAAGTCTAACGGGCCAGATGAGCCTATGATGGGCCTAACAGATCTCAAAAGGGACCTACCGGTACGGGGGGTGCTAGGTACCGCACCCTAGTGTAAGACGCTTGATGGCAGCTTACAACTCCGCGTTCGACAGGAGATCGGCGATAGGTACGAAGGATTTAACTATATAGGGTAAGACTCGGATAACGCTCGGGTGGTGAGTGGTCGCCACCCCATTGTCAGCTTTAAAATGGTACTATCGGTACCTTACGATATTATGCTGCGTTGCTTGAAGCCTTGGACACTGGGATACTCCTCGTAATGCTGCCACCAATTTTTCAATATGTCTACAGTACCGGTGCGGTCTGGCAGCGTACCAAGTGCAGTTGCCGCTGTGCCGTTGCGAACGTCAGCTCGAAATTGTCTGAACTTGCGCATGCCCATGCCACATGATAGAGCTGCCGCCTGTGTTCTTCACGGCCCAACATGACTTGGGCTTTAAGGCGCTTGGAATGTTTCTAGATTCCTTGACATTAGGTTGGCATGCGGAATTCCCTTGTCTGCACACCAAGGGCTGAAATCTGCCAGGTTTCACGTAGTTTCCTTCAGTCCATCTCATTTCAATGCCATGACTTGCACAATTAAAGAATACCACATATATTTGCAGCCGCTGCGGCGCTGCCAAATCCGAGGCCCGCCCGCAGCTCTGGTGGGGCGCCCACTGGAACTCATCTACAAATACATGGTACACAGTATCTGGCGATCACCCGCCCTTGATTTCACGATAAACCATGCGTTATCTCGCTGATAAGCTGGTTGCGGTCGACCCTCGCTTTAAGTCATATTTTCTCGATCAGTGACGGGTGATCGTTAGATAACTACAGTGGGTGTGTTCTGTCGATAAATTTCAGTGGGCATCCCACCAAACTTGTGGGCCTCGGATTTAGGAACGACTGCCAATGTATGCGGTACTACTCCGTACTATCGGTATAGCCTGACCTGCTCTACCGATTGTCCAGCCCAGATACAAGTACTGTACCTAACGTCAATTTGATGGAACCTCCCGAACGAAGACCGCAAAGAGAACGTCGTTCGTCTCCTCCCAAGTCTATTACCTCCATTGTGGCCCAAACCAGAAAGTGCAAAAAAGCAACCCAATCCGCATCATGTCCCTCCATAGTTATTACCTGATCTTCAGCATTGGCAAATGCACGAATTTACGCACGAAGCGCTGCATGAAGTTCCAGCAAACCATGTATTAATGGATTTCTACACATTAGGCTTGATATTGACTTGGGTTTGGTGTTGACTGACATCTGAAGGAAGGCCATGTGCTTTTTTTTGAAAGCCAGTCATCGCCGACAAAACAAGTCGATCCGAGCGAACCCAGAGCTGGCGGATGATACCAATATCGTAGCCGTGCTCCTGAACCAATGTGTGTCACCATCGTTAGGGCCAGTTCATCCCCTGACA
>JAOYMO020060564.1:0-10983 GCA_025802455.2 Iodosphaeria phyllophila
GCAAACGTTTTAATGGCGTAAGTACCCTAAACTGGCAAACGACAAACGAACAAAGCGTTAAAAACTTTGAACTCCAAAAAAGGAACGCCGCCGGCAACTTTGTTACCGTTGTAACCATAAATGCCAAAAACGGGGCAGCGCAAAATTACAGTCAAGACCATTATACCGTTGGTGGCACTACGCTCTATTACCAGTTAAAAATGGTAGATGCAAATGGGGCATGGAACTGGGGAGAATGATGGATGGGATGCACAGGTGGTAAACACAATTGTTCTTGCGTTAAGTTAGCGGCTGATGCAATCATTGAATTTAGGAGCACGCGGGCAATTTGACTCAATATTTCATTCATGAATCTATCCACAATCCCTCACATGACCATCTCCCCATCCATCCCCAGGCTATCCAGCCCTCTCTCCTTCTCCACCTTGCCCCCACCCCCACCATCTCCAACAAACCCTCGATACTGTTCTCCGACCTCATCAAGCCCTCTCTGCACTTCTACCTCCCTCCTCCCCACCTCTTCCCTCTCCGTCCTCAACTTCTCCATCTTCCCCCTCAACTTCTCCAGCTCCGCTTTCTTCCTACCCACCCTCTCCAGAAACTCCGTCATTACAACCGATAGATCTGGCAACGCCGCCATCTTGGCCGGGATTTGCACGCTCATCTCTGTGTCGTCGTTCCTCTGGCTACGGGATAGGGATAATCCCTCCATCCCAGCTCTAGTCTGCGCATCATCGTACGCTGCGCGTCTCTCGTCTTCGCTGTCTTCCCCAGACCCACTCCCGGCGTCGTCAGCGTTGGCTTCTTCGTCGTCGTCGTCGTCACCTTCGGCCAAAGCGATGAGACTGGCCATGTCTGCGCGGCGACGACGCCGGGACTCACGCTCAGCTCTGCGGGAGAGAGAGAGGGCCCCGTCGTCGACGAAGGCGGATTCGAGAGCGTCGTCGTCGAGGGTGTCGTTGGGGATGAGGCGGGATTCCTTTTTCCCCTTGCTGGTTCTCCTATCGGAAAGGGAAGAGGATTCCAAGTCCTGGTGGCGGCGTTGTAGGATGGACAGGTAGGATTCCCCTTTTTCGCGCTCGTCGCCAGAGGAGGAGAGAGCGATGAAATCGTCTGCTTTGGAGCCGAAGCCAGAGCCGGAGGCTTGTTGTTGTGCGGCTAGACGGGCTCGTCGGTCCTTTTTCGCTTGGATCTCGGCTTCGGTGAGGATCTGGGTTTTGCGGAGAGGCGAGGTGGGGACGATGGTGGCGCCTTCGAGTTCGGATGCGTCGAGTGACAGGTTCGCTGTTGACATGTTTTTGGTATTTGTGTTTGTTTCCAAGTCCATGTCCAGTTCCATGTCCAGTTCCATGTCCAGTTCCATTTCTGTGGCCATGTCTTCGCCGTCTTCCATGATACATTGCGGCCGGGTGTGGTTCTCGCTTTGCAGTTCGGCTAGATACTCCTTGCTGTACCGCGGGCGGTCGGCGTCTGCTTCTTCGGCGGATCGTAATGGTAAGCGGTCGTCGCGGATGCTGAGGGTTTGTTTCTGTTTTTGCTTGGCCTTGTGGAATTTGCTAGGTTTGGATTTGGTTGCGTTGGATCGTATTACTATGGGGCCTTTTTCTTCTTCTTCTTCTTCTGCTGCTGCTGCTGCTGCTGCTGCTGCTGCTGCTGCTTCTCCTTCCGCATCTTTACGATGTGTGGCTGTTCCTCTTGCTATTCTTCTTTCTATTCCTCTAATCTTTTCTGCACCTGCTATATCTGGGCCGCCCTCTGGCTCCGTCGCCGCCTCATCTTCGTTGGGGAGGACGACGCGTCGTCGCAGTGAGGAGCCCGGCTTGCGCGCCGCGGGTTTGAGAGTAGGTCTAGAGTCCGCAATCTGGCCATTTTCGTCCTCTTCGTCTTCGTGGGTTACTGTGATCTTGCGCGCTTTGCGCTTGGCTCCAAGCATGCTCATTTTGGTCGAGGTTTCATATGGGGCGAGTTGGAGAGCACCGATGTGGCCCGCCGTTTGTAGGATTGGAGCCGTCGCAGCTATTAATGTAGACACGACCATGCGACGCGCGGGTTGTGACGGCCAAACGGCTTTGGAGCTACGGTCGCATGTGCTATTGCAGTTGAGCTCTTTTATCGATAGGATTCCAACAAGCTTCCTTCTTACCTTCGAGTTCCAACATCCAACTTCACACCTTCGGCCCTGAGTTGCACCGGCGCAGCCCACACCTCCCATTAGCCTGATCTGATCCTCGATCATCTCCTTCGTGACGAATCTCACCTTCACTTTACGACCAAATCGAGGCTCTCCATCTCTCCAGCATGGCGCCCGCACAGCCCGAGCTCAAGAAGGTAGAATTCTCTTGACTTCTCACCTTCCCAGACCTGCCCCTATGGCGCTTCAATCCCCCCTGGATTCTAGTTGCGCGGACGACCAAGCGCCAGATTATTTGATATTCAATTCTTTTCGCTACCACTAGCAGCAGATAATGGACCTGAAAAGACTGACGTTTTCTGTCATGAATCAAACAGTACCTGGATAAGCGGCTCTTCGTCCAGTTAAACGGGAGTAGAAAAGTCATCGGGCTACTACGGGGCTATGATGTACGTTTCCCCCTCCCTTGCCTGTTTCAGGCGGTGAAACCAAAAGAAAGAATCATAAGCGTTGGCGTGCTGACTGAATCATGAGCACAGGTTTTCTTAAATATCGTGCTGGACGATGCGGTCGAGGAGAAGGAGGGCGGCGAGAAGGTGCGCTTGGGCATGGTGGTACGTTTTGTGTGTTTCTTTCATTTTCTTTTCACCTATCTGCCAGACAGTCTTACCTCTTGTCTTCTTTGTGAGGGTGTGATCTACGCTAACTTGCGACGCCAGGTTATTCGCGGGAACTCAGTCGTCATGCTAGAAGCCCTCGAAAGAATTGGTGGGGACAAATCATAAGCGCCAGTCGGAAAACGCAGAGGACAGGAGAGCAAATACAACACTGGTAGGTGATATGGGATCTCGCTGGTGGCTACTCCCGTTGGAAAGTGCGCGACCGGACAGGTGGACATGGAGCATATCGTGTTCTAGAAACGATCGCGCCACAAGACTGATTTGTACACACGGGCTCCCCTCGCCCTTTCGGAAGACCGAATGCCTCGGTAGGCAGGCTATCTGGGCTACCCGAGCAATCGCCTAAATGGTACGAAATTGTTAGGTGCTGGACCGGCTCGTGATAGCGATCATAGTGGGAGGGACAAGCCCGGCTTCTCGCTTCGAAATTCACCGCGGCTAGACTCTTCTAGGTTCTGTCTAGAGCTGTCTCAGAGAGGCCAGACACCCCAAAGGTACAAAAGTGGCTACAGTATCTAAGTAGATACAACCTTACTTCTATTGAACAACATGACATACCTTTGCATCTGTCCCGTGGGAGTAAAACCGCCCTGTGATGCTGTCGCGCCCCCTTGGTCCGCCTACTCCTAACATTATATTCCCACCACTCGTGGCCAGAATCCTGGCCGGGCGTCGAGGAGATGCCATATTTTTTTTTAGAGGGATTCCATCAAGAGTCAAGTATAATGACAGGGGTTTCCCCAGGCATTTTGGAAACCCCGATTCACGCGTGACTAGGCCACAGGAAGAATCATGGCTAGTTTAACGGCCTTACTCGGCTCTTGGTCCCCTCGCAACAGAGGCGTGCATACACATAGATCGATGGGATCAATCCAAGCATGTTTATAAATAGGAACCAACAAGCATCTTGCCTGCTTTCCACAAGTGCTTCCGAGTGTACGGCAGTAAGTTGCGAAACCATTGCTAATTACTTGGAAATTCCGATAAGCTCCTATCCTCTTCACATCGACAGATTCTTAGTCATCAGGCAAGTCAACGCAGGGCATTACGAAGAATTCTAAGCCGGGTCTTGAAAACTGACCCCCTACCCTATCCCCTGAATGCCGGACACCCTTGCGAACCGTCTTGCTGTGCAAGGGATAACGGGATGGAAATATCATTTGACCTAACCTGCCAAAAAGCGAATTCAATGATCGACCAGACGCCAGGAAAATCAACAGTACGGACCCCACAATTCCCCGCCCCTGAATTCCACACGTAGTTTTGGCTGTTGGCAATTTTCCTACACAGCTCAACTCGAAAGACTGCCCCTACAAGTGGAGCGCTTACATGGGAGGCCCCGCTAGGTGGGGCGTTTATCCTCGGTAGAATGTCGTCATGTCGATCCCGTTTGCGGTGGTCGTCATGACCTTTGTCGGTGTGCAAAGATTAGCAGACAGTTGCAGGCAGACTCCTTCACAGAGCTCGGAACAGTGTTGCCCAATTTTCCTTCTCTCGTTTCCTTGTGCCGCATCTTTCGGTTCCTATGCATGATTATCCCTCAGACGTTTCGCATACTGTCAGCAGCGATCGCAACCGCTGACTACCTAGAAGACATCATGGCTACCACTCAAGACCCCAAAAAGTCCAGTGTATGAGCTTTCAGGTTTCAGCTCCGTCACATCATTTATGTCTCGGACACTCAAAATAGCTCTCGGGCACCCGATCTGAGCAACACCGGCACTAATACATTACTATCTATCCCTCTAGAATCTCTCCTTCATCCTCAACAAGGCCAACTCCGTCACATACGCCGAGCGGCCTATCCCCAGCGTCGAGAGCCCCCACGAAGTCCTCCTCGCCATCAACTACACGGGCATCTGCGGTTCCGACGTGCACTTTTGGCACCATGGAGCCATTGGCAGCTTCGTCGTCCGCGAGCCTATGGTCCTCGGCCACGAGTCTTCCGCTACTGTGATCGATACCGGAGACCATGTCACCACTCTGCACCCTGGCGATCATGTCGCGCTCGAGCCCGGATTCCCATGTCGGCACTGCGCCCCCTGTCTCGCAGGGCGTTATAACCTCTGTCCTGACATGCGCTTCGCTGCTACTCCTCCAGTCGACGGCACGCTGACGGGGTTCTGGACTGCGCCCGCTGATTTCTGCCATCGTTTGCCCAGACATGTCACCCTGCAAGAAGGCGCGCTGATCGAACCCTTGGCCGTCGCCGTCCATATCGCTCGTCAAGCACGTATCGCGCCTGGTCTAAGCGTGGTAATCATGGGCGCGGGGCCCATAGGGCTACTTTGCGCCGCCGTTGCCAAGGCGTTTGGGGCATCCAGTATCTGCAATGTCGATATTGTACAGGATAGGATCGATTTCGCCAAGGACTACGCCAGCACGCATGTCTACCTGTCACAAAAAGAACTGAGCGCACAAGAAAACGCAAACAAAATCTGCGAACTCCTCGGCACGCCGATAGGCGCGGACGTGGTGATTGATGCCACGGGGGCTGCGACCGCGATTCAGACGTGTTTGCACGCTGTGCGTATGGGGGGAACGTATGTGCAGGCGGGGCTGGGTCAGACGGAGATGGACCGGTTCCCCATCCTGGAGTTCTGCTACAAGGAGGTGACGGCCCGCGGCTCCTTCCGGTACGCAGCAGGGGACTACAGCTTAGCGGTAGAATTGGTGAGCACGGGTAAGGTGGATGTGAAGAGGCTGGTGAGCGAGGTGGTGGACTTCGGGGATGCGGAGGAGGCATTTAGGAAGGTTGCCGCGGGCGAGGTGATTAAGGTGTTGATCAGGGGTCCTAATGAGAAGACAGGTGGGGAGGAGAAGTAGAAGGGGGTTAGAGAGAAAGGGCATTGTTGGCTAGGGTGTACATGTGCGAGGATATATGCTGGTGAGTGAGCTCAAGGTGCTTGGATATGTTGCATAAATATTACAACCGACCACATAGCAGACACTCAGTCTTGATGGTACAGTGCCTTTACCGCTATCACACAAACCTCAACCGTCAAACGTAATCTCATGGCATGATGATCCCCTGCTCTGAAGATATCGCATCTCAAGACACCAAGGCAGCGGCGAGACATTACCAACAAACCACCATCAAGCAACGCAGGAACCACCGGGGAATAATGTATCGCCACCGGTGTCCTCCTCCTCCCACTTCCCCCACCCACTTATCCCCATCGCACAATGTCGACGTATGGGCAAATGGAATCATTTTTTTCGAGAGCCGGTAAAGCGTTATCGTGGCAGGCACCTGCGTCCACGGCAATATACTCCTTGACCCAAAACCTTCGTGCAGTTTGAATATTATACATGTAGATTTCCCTCGGGCATTTAGTCCTCCTATTCCACCAAACCCTCAACGCCTTCCGCTTCCGAGTGCCCAATCTTGATTATTGGATCGAGACATCATGAAAAGACAACGGGGACGTTGGGAAAGGCTTGCTCTAAGTCCAGGGGCAACCTGTTCCATAATAGATTGTGAGTGTCAAGTCTGACTCACTCGTATAAGCTCCGGCATATATAGGTGACCATTGGCTTGTGCGACAGTGACGTTTGTTAAGATGACCTGTTGGGGGCTTGGGCGTTGGTGGTCCCGGCATGTGTGTCCAGGTCCTTTGGCCGAGCGCTGGCCCGAAGTACGGTGCCGCGGGATGCCATGAATGTTGCTAAGACGCCAGCAGAAAGATTGTTTCGTTCCACTATCCCATGCACCACTTATTGTGACAAAGTCGAAAGGGCCATTCAACGAGGGCAAGTTTGAGGTTGTCACTATTTTTAACTCGCCGACATAGACAAATGACAGAAACCAGGACTGGCGGCATGAAATGGCAGGTTGAGACTATCGGTATACATGGTATTGGCGAATGTACTGCTATCAACATCGGTCCTATATCCTTTAACTGCTTGGCGAAAAGAGTATTTCTCGTTGCTACTGGTCGTAGAAAGCGAAATGGCCTTGCCGGTATGAACTTGGGTCACGACCATCCAAGCAAGAGGGAGCTTGTTGGAAAGCCATGCTAAGAGCTAGACTGGCGCTATAGAGAGCCAGATAATTATCACCAAGCGCGACTCTATAATGGTATTAGAACAAAAGAAGGACTGAGAATGGGTACGAAAGGGGGGCGCGAAACAAGTTATGAATATAGCAATTGGGAGAGGGAAAGACAAGAATGCTGGTATATTTTTTTTTTAGAGATGTTAACTATTCCCTTACCTCCAAAGCTCGCGGTCGCGGAGAACTCTTTATAACTTGGCTCGGCCTTCTGATGTGATTTAGTTGGCTTTCGTGCTGGCCATAGATACAGCAAATAAAATTGAAAGAAAAGACGCAGGCGGTTGGACGTGGGTTAAACTGCCGCCCGACATTTCGAACTGGGACTTCTCCCCTATTACCCCTGTCTAAGAACCATAAGATTCTCGACTGCCGGTCGAACGTTAGGATTACCACGTGGTTGGGATTCGCCAAGTGTTGCTTCGTGTAGACGAGGTGGGGAATGATGATGGTGTTGCCGGTGTTGCGAATCTCACTTCTCAGGTCCTCTGAAAATTCTCTCATGTGATAGGTAGATTTTTCGGACCTCATGCGGGCCATCGACACACTATCAGAGTTGTCGGCCGACACTGTTCCTGGTGTCGCCAGGTTGAGGATCATTCGTATGGCTCGTAGAATGGTGATGTCCTCCATCGATTTGTGTCTTGTGACTGCAAATAGTAAGATGTGAAAGGTTGGAACCGTATCTTCCTTGTGTTCCTCCTGAATCTTCGAGAATTGGTGGTTGCCGGGCGTATCATACCACCTCTCTGTTCTCCATCTGACACTTGATTCCCATCCCACAATGATTTCTTCCCGCCATTCTGCCCACTGGGCTCGTGGCGTCGCTCTTACTGTAGTGGTCCGTATACTGCTCAAGTTGTCGGTCGATAAAACTTGGGGCCAGAGAGGCTCTAATAAGCACTGGGAGTCGTGATGGCTTCCAGGCAACAGCATCGCTGCTACTCTTCTATCAATAAGTGCGAAAAAGCATTGATCGACAAAAAAGATCTGCACCTTTGCCAGCTGCAAACTGGCGCGTAAACAAAGAAGCTATAAAATGGCTCGTTCGCTCCTTAATTCTTTTTTTGAACCACTGTGATCACTTTTGCCGAGCAGGGAGCAAGTTTTGAAGACCAAACTTCTGCTGCGAAGAGCTTTATACGCAATGGCCGGAGGAACTTGTCTGAGTCATTAGGGAGGTACTGGTGTCACTGCGTAGGTGCGTTAGAGGCCATTAGCGTGACAAGAGACACTTCTTATATTGTCACTGCCGGTCAAATAGGCCAGCACTACCTACAAAATCAGCCCGCATCATAGTTGTATCAGCTTGCAATCAGTCGGTGTGCATCTGATGGAGCGAATCGTGTTCAACTTGTCACTGCTAGGTTAGAGGGCAAACCTCTGACTCGCCCTACTCGACTTTTATCGGGCAAGCTCTAGCACTATGACGATGTCAAGACTATCCGACGTATCGCATTCGCCTAGATCTGGGTGGCTCTTTCATCCTCATGACACCACTTCGAATTCCCAGATTGAAAATGATTACTCACAAGTTAGCAACGATCCACAGAAGCAAGCATTGGCACGTAGTGTTGCAGTTGTTATAAACAAGATAGTGAGCACGTGTCAACGTCAGGTATTTTTTCCTTAGACCCGACTGGTGGGACAATGGATTACCTATAAGATTCAGCTCCCATGATAGGACGTACTCTTCATTGTGACTCAGTAACGATACAACAAGACCGCCTAGACTTGCGCCTCTATGGCGCCTTTTTTCTTTTTCTTCACTTCTTTCCCGTTCTCGCTCTCTCCCTCTCTCCTCAGCAGCCTCGCTCTCAAGAACCCGGGTAGGCCCGATGTCCCCTTCATCCCGCTCTGCTCTTCGCTCCTTATTATCACATTGGCAATGCTCCTCAACCCCGGTCCGGATCCAGTCCTTCTATCCACTACATCCCCTTCTGTCCAGAGGGTTACTGCCAATCCGCCTCCAGCCCTTCTTCCACGATCCATGCGGCCTACTCGGTGAATGTAGTCCCGCGAGGCCGGGATATCGTAGTTTAAAACGCCATTGACCCTCTGAAAATCGATCCCGCGCATTAGTAAGTCCGTCGTGATTAGTGTTCGAACCTCACCGCCACGGAAGCGTGCTAAAATATCGGCCCGCATGGCATGTGGCAACGAAGCGTTCAACAAAGCAATACGCGCCACGCCACGCGCTGTGAGCTCGTCATACAATTCCCTAGCTCGTGGGGCCGTGTGCACAAAGACTAAGAGAGGTTGGCGCAGTAGTAAGGGCTCGCGCCGCGGTACGTTTGAGGAACTGTCGACCTCAATCTCTATGGGCTGGCTGAGGCCCAGGAGCTGGCAAAGCACGTAGAGTTTGTGCTCCTCGTTGCCGGCAGGAACGAGACGGTGGGTGACGCCGGCGACGGCCGTATCTTTGAGGTCAACGACGAGCCGGATTAGCGAGCAAGTGGATGAGATGGGCTTCTTTTGGAGTTGAGATTTGACCAGCTCTTCGGTGCTGGAGGATATGGTGGCGGACCAGAAGGAGAAGCGTAAGGATGGATGGGTACATGCGGACCAGATAGTCAGGGTGGACTTTTGAAACAAGTCTGGATCGAGAAGGGCGTCGGCTTCGTCAAGCACCAATTGTTGCACTTGAGGCAAGGTTTTGTTTTTACCGTTGCGAGTGAGGAATTTGGCGAGGAACAGTGGGGTAGTGATGAGAATATCGGGTTGAGTCAGGGTTTGCAGTTTAGTCCTGGGTTTCGACTTCGGTTTGGACTCGAACCTTGGTTTTGGCTTTCCATTAGAGTGTGTTGGGTTGGATTCGCTGTCGCCGTCACTGAATCCTCTCCAGGAACCCTCATCGCTGTCGTCACTTTCATTACTATCGACACCACTATTGGCGCTGTCGCTATCATCATCATCGCCATCTTCACCTTCATCGTCGTCGTCCTGCGCTTCCTCGTCCTTGTCCCTCTCTTCGCTGTCATCCTCCTCCTCGAAATCATCAGTCTTCCCCTCATCTGTGGGTATCACCATCTTCCTCTTGAAGCCAACGATCTTGACGCCTGTACCATGTGCCAACTTGACCCCAATGCGCACAATCTGATCTGCTAACTCTTGAGTGGGAACGACTATCACGGCCTCGAGAACATGATCCTGTGATCTCTCTGAACTCCTTTCCTTTTGTTTCTCAATGGCCCGGCACTTCAGAATCCCATTGATAAGAGGCACAATGAACGCCAGAGTCTTGCCACTCCCCGTCGGCGCCTCCACCATCAAGTGCACCCCCGAGTCCGTTTTGATCCCGCTATCGGCTGCAGTAGAGGAAGAATCGCAAGCCAAAGCCATGGTAGAATTCAATAATAGCGGCAAACTGCCCGCCTGCACTGTTGTTGGGTCATCGAACCCGGCCGCCGTTCGAATATTGTCCAACAGCCGCTTTGACACATGGAAGCGCGAGTGCAGCTCCGAGAAGGACAGCAGCGGCATGGGGAAAATAGCATGTTTTTTCTTAGCCTTTTTTCTTTGGACTTCTCCCTGTGTCTTTGCTTGCTGAGATCCGTCGTGTGCACATGATAAGAGGCTGAACTTCAGGTGCCGCAATCGCAATTCCTCTCGGATTTGCTGTTCATCCAACAACCTGGGGGTGTCAGGAGTGCTGGTAATATTTGCCTCCGCTTCAGAGATCATTATTGCATCCTCTTTTGATTTAGACGACTTTCGCTTCTTGGATTTGCGGTTTTGTATTTCGGCTTTATCGTTGCCATTTGAAGGCTGCTGCTGCTGCTGCTGCTGCTGCTGCACATTCGATCGCGAGTTACTAAGATCGTTTCTCTTCCGCTTCAGTGTGGAACCAGCTGGGGAATCGCCGCCAGAGTGCGTCCTGCTCGTGCCGCGCGATAAGATTTTGAGGATGTCCATGATGATGGAGGAGAATTGGCCTGCTCATCGAAACGAACGAATGATGCGCTGCTCCCACATTGCTCTTATTGACTCAGCTTCTCTTGTCAACGATCTACCGGAATCTGTCGCCCTCCATCGAGGGCACATGGAACTTTTAGGCGGTGAACAGCTTTTCTGCCGTAGGCACGAGATAACGTAATCGGTTCCAAAAGTTTTGTCCA
>JAOYMO020060737.1:0-10975 GCA_025802455.2 Iodosphaeria phyllophila
CGTTTCTAACAACTCATCGTCGCTGTGGGCATACATCTATTTCTAATAGGTTCTAGGCCTCGGGTATTGTAATTCATCGGTCGTGACATGGTGCGATGCCGTTACTATGGGGGTTTCTCCCGGAATCCTAGCCGAACTGATGGAGGTGACGAGAAATTGGCCTTGGCGGTGCTGCATCTTGCACACAATTTTATCATATTTTTCTTCCATGGCCGGCTCGATACTTTAGCTTGTAATCAATACAGTATCAAAAAGATAGATTAATTTTTCGAATTAGCCAAGCATAGGCCAATTGCAACGAGAGTTGAAGCCTCGAACTACATACCAAAAGCAATTAAGCTCAAACTATCAGGGCCCCCGCTGACGAAATCGTAGTAGCCATGTATCTTGCGAGAAGCATCGTACGTATCCGATCTCACATTCTCTACGTGATATAAATTGCTATTGGATTCTCGTTGACAGACGTCACTATGAATGCTTAGCATTGTGCGTTGGGTTTTGAAGATGCTCTCCCATGTTGCCAGTACCGGGAAGTGTTCGTATAGCCCAGGAAGATGTGCAATTTTTAGCAGTAAATTTCGCCAGTCAGCAGACGAAGAGCAAAGTATCACGGTATCTGATGAACGATACCCAGCTGGCAACAGTCACGGAACCCTTTTGGGATCTTGCGGATACGTTGCAGGCCGCCATGATAACAAATCAGCGGTGTGAAGAAACGGGATCTATTCCCACTGATAGGATCATCTTCTGTCTAACTTGCAACAGGGGATGGAGAGGAGGCACGACTCTTCGCCGACCCAAGGTCTGGCGGGTGGTTGTATCAAGCCCCAAACTTCGAGTTCGAATGTTGCATCGACAACGCACAACTTAAGAGGTGTCATTCATCATTGGGTCATACCAATATGTGTTTCACACCACCGGAGAATGGTGATTTGATACGCGTATGAACATAGGATCACCTTACATGCTGTACTTCATGCCCATTCCCCTCTCAGCCTAGTTGCAATCTACGCTCCCTGATCCGGGCCCATGAGTACCTGGGTAAAAGACCACGATGTATCATCCCATATTACCCCGACCCAGATTAACCTTGACGCATCGAGTCGAAGGCTGTTCATGCAACAAGACTCAGCGACACTGAAATCTCATCGTCAGTGGCACAGCAACGGCAGATCGCAGGGCCGATGGGATCAGTCAACGGTTCGAATTGCTCATGTACTGTGCGATAGGCAATCTCACAACACAGTAGTGCTACCTACTATTACCACCGCTGCTACTGCGAAGCAGAATAGGTTGAAGAATATGCAAACCCGGATTTCTACCACTGGGAGTTAGTCCGTTTCAGGGTATATCGATCACGATTTCTTGAGAAAAAAGGAACATTCTTTCAATAAATGAGACGTTCTTGAAGGCTTTTGAAATCATCACATAATGTAAACGGTGATAGAGCGGGTAGACCGCACGCTGGTTAAGCCTCAGGGGGTCCCTGTGAGCCAATGCACCGCAGAATTTCTTCTATCACCCATCAACAAGCTCACATGACGTGAGAATTATACGCGCATATTGCACCCTGGCAGGCGGAGGCCCGTTTCCCCAGTAGGAATATCAGGCATACTCGACACTGCACATAACATATTCACTCCTAGTACATTTCAGGTTGGCCGGTTTCGGACTTCATTTGCCCTTTTCACAGCGTTTCTATGCAGCTTCTAATTGCTACTAATACTGTACGCGAACACAAGCACATAGGTACTTTACCAGAAATTACACAGACAGCTCCACGACCCAAACATACATACGGAACACGCACACAATATCTAACCAGAGGAGTCCTCTCCTTTCCAGTCAGCTGTCCGGGAAGTTTTACCCGAGGTTTTCAGATCGAACGAGAGTTATGCATGCAGGAGATCCGTCTGTGGTGCGACATGCAATATTCCGACGGCCAACCGCTGGCTGTCTGCCGAGCCCTCGTTACTTCTTGGACTTGAGGGCGCACTCGGCGGGTTTTTTTTAATTTTGAAAAGTCTTCGTAGAATAATGCCCCTAATACAAGGCAGCCCCTGTTGTTTGTCGAAGAGTTGCTGGTAGATCTTAGGCTCGGGGAACGTCCTACGAGCACTTATCGACATTTCGAAAAACAGAGTGGTCTTTATCCTACTCAGCATCTCTGAAGTCGTCGTTCAGTTTGCAGAAAACTTGGAGACGATCATTTCCATAACCAACTTTCTACCTTCACTGCATCTCTGTAATGTGACAAGTTGCAATGCACTTGATGGTCACAAAGGACACTGCTTCGATCAGACGACCCGTTTGGAGGAGCTTATGGGAATGCCACCATGCTGGTATTCCCAACAGCACTATCGGCCGCCGTGTTTGAGACGGCTCAGGGACCACTACCGGTACCGTACCTAGTTACTGTAGCATGAACAGCAAGCATGGCCAGACGAAAGCTCGCACATGTACACGCGCACCAGTAATTCAGAGGACACGGGTGTTGACACAGTGCTCTAATTTAGGCATGGACGAGTCCCCGAGATCTCCCATATCCTTGATGTGTGCCTTGGCAATACTTTGTATGTATTAATTGGATACTGCAGATTCCAGTATGGACATGGGCGAATCCCCATAAGGCCAAGCAGCGGATGAACCCAGTGTAATCCATCTTCATCGGGAAACCCGGTGCTTGTTGAATTCTATGAGTCGTTGACTACAACAGGGGAGCGTGGTCATTTCCGGCCGAGGTATCTATTTAATCTATTTCCCGGATTGGGAACGTCCTTCACAGTAGCTTCCAAGGATGAATACCCAGCCATGGATGCCAAGATATCCAGCTCCTAGCAAGATAGAATAAGCTGGGCAACAGCCCTGAGATAAGCGGGTGCTGCTTGGATTACCAGAGCAATCGAACGATAAACCCTCACAAACCAAACTTTCATAAATTACGCATAAACATACATCTTCTTCCCGAACCATTGCGGCTCATCGGATACATCGCGAGATCAGCATGCCGTTTTACACGCGGGTTCACCGTTAAATACCCTGGAATGACAGGCACATGGTCTCACGCTTCTTCTTACAAACCACATGTTAGCAGAATATGTCTGGAAGCAGCGCCGTATGACACCGTATGGTGTGCCATGTTGCTATTCTGCTATTTCACATCCACTGATAGAGCAAGAATCCATGAAGCAGCGAACTTTCTCTCGCATGCTTACTCCCTCTACTTTCACAGCGTGTAATGTTACTCTCCCAGTGTCCGATCCGGTACTTGCCGTCGTTTCATTCGGTAGCGCGGATCTCCGTAATCTGTAATCAGTCAGACTGAGTGAAAGGGAGATATGATATATTGGTACTTGTCAAGTAAGCAAGTAAGTTAGAGTTACGACGAGAAAGATACACAAAGAGCACCTAGCATCGCCATGAAGGGCCGTCCAGAGTAATCAAATCAGCTTGGCCCGCCTACAGATGATCAAAGATGAAAATATGAGTGAGGAGGAGAAAAAGCGCGCTCAGCAGGTTCTGTCCATACCTGAGCTTCTTGCTAAATTCTGGAGCGTATTGTCTGGAGATCAGCTACGGATCTTATCTTCTTATTATTAATGATAGTGAAGTACTACAATGCCTATCGTGATCTTCTGTCCCTTGGAGTGCGGCTAGACTTCAATACAGACAAATTTTGGTGTCCTGAGGTCTGACCGCACCCCAGGGGGATGGCATGTTACATGGCGACAAACTTATCTCACATCGTGCTCTGCATGTCCCCCAAGAACAGACAGCCGTCGGGGGGATCATTACACCTGGGCAAAATTAATCAAGTTGTCTAAAAGCTGTCGGAGGTATCGTAAGGATGCAGCATGGAATGATGTATCTATTATGACTTGTATCAGCGCCAAATGACGTACGATGGTTTTCTTTGACGGATGGCCATTCAGTAGCATTGAAGTGAACTATCGCAAGGTGAAGTTGATGGTCTGAATTTCATTGCTTCTCTAGACGAGGCCTTTGAGATTCAAGAGTTGAAAATGATTCCCTTCTCTCAATCCACAACGGCACTAACACCAGTGGCCATAATCAAGGGCGTATTTGCGCCCAGGCTAGTTCTGCTGGATCCTTTCGACCTTTTTTCGAATCCTCTGTCCCCAGATTGCTGCAGTGCTACCCTGCGTTGCCATATGCCCCACACATTCCTAGACTGATATGGGCCAGGTATCATGTCTAGGCGAGCAAGGAAGATTTCAAATACCAGTAAAGTGCTGACAATCCAGAAACCCCCAGGCCTTCCAAGCTACCCCGACATCCATATACCATAGCGGAATTTCCCGTTAATGGACCACGCTATGGTGGCCCCATGAGGTTACAGTAACATCCCTTTCCGATTTCGTCATCTCATCGTCTCAGCCGTTTAGGGACGTGGTCGCTATTTCATCAAGCTCGAAATCCACCAGGAGCTGTGGAGATAGGCTGAGGTTGGATATAGATTTCTCGCCGTACAACATACTTGGTAATCTTCATCTGCGATATGATGACTTGTTGAAAGTTGCCAGACAATAGTTTACTGACGGTAAAATTCACTACTGCAGTTGTTTTCATTTTCACATGCATGGACGTTATACCCATCCAACGAGTAGGGAGCCAGCTGCATTACACCGGTATGGTGGTATGATTGACCTGATGGTCCGAGGTGGAGATATATGATGCCACTAGGAATGGGCTCGTCGCATAGCTCTGTAAAAGTTGACTTGTCGCGAGTCGAACTCCGAAAAAGAACGGAAATTAACATCCTCACCATGACTTTTCGACGCAGAGTTGACATGGTTCCAAAAATCCCACACAGAACCTGCTCTTCCCGCCTCATTCAATCTGCCGCATGTGTGCCCACTAGGCCTTTACCAGATCTTAGCGATTGATTGAATACTATTTCCGAAGCTGAACCCCTAAAGATCTAGTAATAGGATTGGACGCTTGCAGTCGGTAAGATCCGTCACCCTAGTTGTTGCACGTAGATTGGATATTGCTCATGTGGATGCCCATGCTGGCAGAGATGGAAGGATGGATTGAGCGCCTGACGTCGTACCGATGAATTGACTACGTATCGATCAAATACAGTCCGATCGCCTATGGAAAAGTTTTTCGCTTTACCTTGTCGGCACGCGAGATTAGGTACTTGAGTCCCTGCCTAGATAATGCTAGGCATTGCCGCCTGTGCCGTTGCGATCCATCCCACGTCGAATCGCCGATGCTACAAGCCCCGACCAACTGATATTAGCCACGTGAGCAAGGAGACTCATTAAGCAATCAAGGACAAGTTCGCAGCGAAGTCGTTCAGCGGACACCCCTCTATACCAGACTGGAATTGTAATACCATATCGCAGTCGCTAAAACTAAAATTGCGATCACGAAGTGGTGCACAAGTAGATAGACCCATACCGTTTCGTTCCACACCAAGATGATCAATCGTTCCTCAACCGTTTGCCTGCAGGGTGGGATGCTGGATCCCTGGTCGAAGAGAGAATACCGAGGTAAACATGGCTTATTGCTTCCCTGCAGTCGTAAGATCTGCATTGCCCTGTAAACAACTGACGAATGGTGGGTATATTTTTGGACGATTCCCACGATACCAGAATCAACAACAGCTTCTTAGAGAAGGAGCTTAAGGCAGGGGCGATGAGGAAACTTGTCTTTCTATCAGATAAGAATCTCGTGGGCCCTCTTCCATACCTCAAGCGGAAGGCACAAGTTAGTACTCCCGTTCCTGCTTGCTGTTCAAGATCCCAAGAGGGTCCGCAATGTTGAAAGGATCTGTTGGGGCGATCATCTCGTAAACAATTGGTAAGCTAGTAATCAATAGACCAATATAGGATAGAATGAGGGCGATCATAGAGAATTACTCGTCAACAGCACGAATACGGATATCATAGCATTCGAAGGTGAAGACATCAATATGTCCTTATAGAATATGTGGGTATCATGTCTTCCAGGGTTAGTTTATCGTGATCATTCACATCTGGATGCATCCGAAACCCTGTACCCTGACTAGACGCAGTACCCCTTGCACCCTCAGAAGAAGATGCTGGGAAGAGGTGCCATCGAATCGAAATCTGTGAACGGCCCCGCAAACTTGGCCCTGATCTAAGAGAGATCCCCTTCCCGTGTCTAGTTTCCCCACCCAGACAAGGTCGTATAATCTCTCACGGTATCCTATCCTTCTTGGGCAGCTGTGCAGCGCTGCAACACAATCTTCTTTAGTGGCACGTGACCAAATTGCTCAAGCAGGTTTTGAGTTTCCTAGTGGTTTACCATTGCAATCGCGATGTGCGTGCTTGCTCAAGTTAAACGTCTCATATTAGGAGAAAGCATTTGGCCGAAGAAGTCTACCAGTACCGGTAGGGGAAGTCCGTGACGTGATATTCAATGTGCTTTCTAGCTATTGAGCCAGCTGGATTGATTGGGGTCCTGGAAGCTCTAGAAGGCTGCTGAACAGGGGCTCAGCTCACCCCACTGTGTATACAGATTGTCAACGAAAAAAACCATGGAATTATAGCAGGCATGTCCTAGACTCTGGCTGCAGGACACAGCGAGAGTGCATTGAGAAAGCTGCAGGGAAACCAACAGCGACAAGATCCTTCCTGCTGTTTGTTCTATCGGCGATTTGGCGGATTGACAGCTGGCTGTGTAAGTTTTTATTGGCTTAGTAAGAAGTTTGCTGGAATGAAAGGACATAGATTGTATATGGAATGCCTGTGGTGATACGGAAGCAGCAGGTTATCTATTTCCTCTGTTGTAGGTGTCACGCCAGACCTAGACCTGGGTTTTTTTCAATCTATAAAATAGTTTGTGGAGATGAAAGCACGAACTGCGGCCAGACTTTGGGTTCCAACTTCCAAAATGCAAGGGATCCGAAGTCTAGCCGCATTCCATTAACAGCTGCCTCACTTGGTCGTTGTCTCGATATATCGGCGATCGGGGGATTGAATCTCAGTTGTATCAACTTCAAGATGCATAGGGCTAGAGAAGCCGCTTCCGAAGCGGTAACAAGGCACTATAAATAGGAGTCTAGTAGATGACGTTGCTGACCGAATCTCGATCAACTCATGCACTCGTGCATTCCTCCTCAATACATTGTACCGTGCCGTACAAGGGCATTATCATACCTAGGTACACAGCGTAAGGAGTACACTGTCGCCCATCTCATCAAAATGCGAATAGGGCACTCCCAGAGAGTGAGTTTTTGAGGAGAGCACATTATCCCCTAACACTGGAAGATCGAGTCCACAGGGGTCTAACCAATAGATAAGCTTAGAATTTCGTGCCACCGCTTTGGCTGTAGATGTTGCAAGTACACAGAGGGAATACGACGCGCAAAAAAGCGGGGAAATCATATCCACTATACTTCGATTTCTGCGCTGCCTAGATTATAGCGGGACTCACCCTGGTGGACCTGATTTTGCAGTGTTAGGGGATGCAGGAGAACGAAGCTGCGACTATATCCAAATACGTAACATACGCGAATAATGTTCTGCGCACCAGTTCAATCCATTAGTGAAATACGCAAGTAAAATGATGGACCAACGAAAAGGTTTCTCAACTTCTATCATAAGTCGACTATCCTACATACCCAGGTACCCGTTAGATGTGATATCCTTCGAATAAGGCGTTCTGAGTAGCATCGTACTATCATCGGATAGGATGCCTGGAGTTAATCGAAGGATTAAAAGATAGGCACGCCTCCAAGCACGCAGAAGAAGAAGCAGCAGCAGAACCTTGTTTAGTGCTCAACCGTCTCAGGCCTAAGAGGGGCACTTGGCAGAGCCAGCATCTCATTGCTAGCAAAGGACACCCAATGAGGGTAGGTACTCTATCTAGCCGATATTCGTATGGGCAGCATGTGATAAGTGCTCAGGTAGCGACGTTGACAAGTGATGGCGACTCTGACCGGGTGGGTAGGTGGGGGATCCCAGAGAACTGCCTCTGGCAGCCACAAGACGTGCTGTGCCGTATGGAAGGGTTGCTGTGTCAGACGGACCTCGCTGCTGTGCCGTTGGATTATTATGTACTGGGATGATCAGACGATTCCATTCCAGATCTGATGAGCCCCTGGTCAGTTGGTTGGTCCACTGCCCATTGTTACCCACACAGCATTGCGCGTGCACGAGTGCCGCACTAGAGGCCTGCACATACCTCAGTCTGTCCTGGAGTTTGTTCCAGAGTGCACTTTTGAATTTGAGCACCTTTCAATTTGCGCAGCGGGCCGGTAGGTTTAGAAGGACATCACGGCATCCGGGGCATTCACAAGGCAATGTTCGGGAGCCCAGCCACAGAAAACACCCTACAATACACAGATAAAAAAACGTCATAATGCCATAAGTCCCGCTACCGAATGCGTGCTTATCCTCCAGCATTGTTTTGCAGACTAGTTTTGTTTTTGTGTAATTGCTGACCCTCCATACGACGCTTGTTGAAATGTGCGCAAAAGTGTGATTTTGGAACAAATTCTAGGACAGACTGAGGCAGGTCCATCTTGCACTAGGTACCTAGTCAGATGCCCCTCGCGTAATTGTTCACTTGAAGGCCGATCACATCGGCAAAGATGACGAAAAGTAGCAAGCAGGGAGATGTAGAATTCAGTAGCCCAACCAATTATGATAAGTTAGTACGACATACGGAATACAGTAGAACCTGATTATAACGATTTTCGCTTCGTGCAGGGGTTAGATCGTTGTAACAAGGTATCGTTATAAAGCAGAAAAGAATGACCATCGAAAAAATAAGACTCAGTTTCGCCATTAATCAAATGAGATCCGAATAACTAGTGCTACTGTGTAGAACATCAACATCATCCCATCATCACTCACCCCAACCCAAAAATACCACCCAACACATTGGCTGGAGTTGCCGGCAGTCCCTTTCAAGCCACCTGACTGAAAGAGGTTCACCCCACGCTTGCTTGAGATCCAAGAGGCATCAATGATTCGGAACGAGAACAGCATTGGAAAAAAGTATCATCACTGCGTTTAGGGCCTCACATTTTACCACTTTTCCGGAGCAAAAAGGCTCCTAGAACAACAAAATTCGGCTCTCGATTGACCTAACCACAACGATACGTATGGATCAGCCAACTACCTCTCCATTAGTTGTACTTGAATTCCAGGGTCTGTCTCGCTTCGCTTCTACTGTGTTTTTTGTAGGTAGGAGGTGGGAAGCCATACACTTTGCGAACAGGAACTCCTCCCTAGGAACACAAATCAGCAGGATGCAAGTTGGATGCGATAATAGCTCCGAGTTATTTACAAACTTTCGCAAGCTGATTTACGAATTTGGCCTGGGAATACAAATTATCCAAGTGGGAAGTCAAAAAAATCATGGAAATGGCCGAGGATGTAGGGACCGTGTTGACTGAAAATACAAGCTTAATATTGAGGTTATTAACATCTAAGATTTCGTAACTATAACTTAGCTTAACTTTATAGGACTTTTCAAAAGACACCGGACCTGCATCGTTCTACTGAGATATCGTTATACACAAGGATCATCATCACTAGGTTTTACTGTGTAACGAAGTGGTGGAGCGCCGGCTTTGATCTGCGGGATCACGGTTGTGGGCATGGGGGCGCCTGCAAATCTGGCACGTTTTACGAATTCCCGACAAAAAAGAATGCAGAGAGGGTGGATTATGCTCAAGTCCAGCTTTTCGTGGCAACGCTAACAGCAACACCCTCCCTGGCAAGTTGGCTGACGAAAAAACCAACAGCGCTAGCTCAGCCAACCAAAGACGCAGGTCAAGTTACAAGCAAAGGAAAGTCCGCTTGCTATTCGAGTTCGAGAAGCATTACGCCTTGGTACCTTGGGGGGCTTCCTATCGATATCTCCTCTGGTGTCCGCCTGCTTGACCAGGCGAAGAGGGGTGGTTATTGGCAGGATCGTAACTCCATCTCTCCGCAAGTCTGTTTCCGTTGCACTTTTGTAGTTTGAGCACCTTTTGCTCAGGGCAGGCCTGCTGAGCTGACATGCTGACAGCCCCAAATGCGCTGATTGGAAAGCGGAAGGCGCTCAAAAGTGCAATTTTTTGAATGAAATGTACTCGAAGGTGCAATTTCAGAACCAGACTTTCGGAGACCTAGAGGTAGCTCTTAGTTTTACGCGCGATTGGAAGTTGCCTGGCCGCTCCAAATGGTCGTGATAAACTTTGACATCACGCTGAACGAATGCAAATGTTACAATCTCCAGGATACTTCGTACAGACTACTGGTAATGTTTACTCCGCGGTGCGCGACTCACAGATGTGATCACTTTTGGGCCTTAACTTGTAATCCTTTCGAACAAACCACTACGTACCGTATCAAGAACCATAACACCTGGAATCGATAGATCTCTGCTTTCTATTTAATTCCCAGGTCACGGGATGCTATGTGGATTCGTGATGTGGGTGCACTCATGGTTCGAAAATTATGTGAATTATGTGGCCAACCAAGCTGTCTTTTTTTGATACTGTCCCCATGTACTAAGGTTAGAAGGAACGGCTCAGAAAGATCGGTCGTAGCGATCATGATAGGGTATCTACGGCCACGTGACCTCTATTGGGGGAGCACTATGAGATTAAGGTCGGTGATTGCTTCATCTCCTTCGGCCAGTTGCCTATGTAAAAGATAAGATCCGGGCTGTTGATGTTGAAAACTCGAATTGGAAACCTGTTTCATTACACATTTGGGCTGTCTGCTGGGCAAAATGTATGCCAGAAACTGTTCTATGTTACTGCTTTGCTACTAAGGCAAGAATGATATGCCTGTTGACTGCACCCTCCCTTACTAGTAACGTACCCATCTTGATGAATCCTGGCCTCAGAGGGATGGATTATAAGCAGATAGACCCGATTCCAAGCTCGTCACAACCGGGAATCCCACCAAAAGTGGTGCATCCCGTCAAATTCGGGTAAATTTTGTCAAAAATCCGCCCCAGACCATCAACTTAGTGTATCCAC
>JAOYMO020060831.1:0-10973 GCA_025802455.2 Iodosphaeria phyllophila
CATCGCCCTCAAAGAACCCCTTCGTCTTCTCCCAAATTTCCTTATGATGATCAGTCAGCCAGCCACGCTCCTCCTGCGTCAACATCCCCACATCGATCAACTTCCGGCAATACGGCACCATAGTGACGTGCTCGAAGCCTAGGAAAGGCTTATCCCCAAACGTGTACTTCGTAGCCGCCTCGCGGACCATGACGATGTTCTCGATGCGGATGCCGAAGGACTCGTCCTGGTAGAAGCCTGGCTCGTTGGACACCACATTGCCCGCGGCCAGCGGCACTTCCGAGAATGCTATGCGCGTGCCGATGCCGATGGGACCTTCGTGGACGTTGAGGAAGGAGCCTACGCCGTGGCCGGTGCCGTGGCGGTAGTCTAGGCCGGTTTTCTGGGAATAGTTTTGTTAGTGATGGAGGATCAGGTTGAAGGATTAGGTTGGAGATGTCCTTACCCAGAGGTGCTGTCTTGCCAGGCTGTCTAGTGCATAACCAGTGGTGCCTTTAGGGAACACAGCCATATCTAGGGCAATGTTCCCCTTCAAAACAAGAGTGTACGCCTCGATCTCGACCTCTTTGGGTTCACCAAAGTGGAGAGTGCGCGTAGTATCTGTTGTGCCGTCCATGTACTGCGCCCCGGAGTCACAAAGATAGATTGCTTTCGGGTTGATGACTGCACAAGCGCCCTTCTCGGGCTTGTAGTGGATGACTGCAGCGTTGGCACCCGTCGACGAAATGGTGTCGAATGACAATCCTTTGAAGAGTTTCTGCTCGCGCCGGATTTCTTCAAGCTTGTCTGCGCCGTCCACTTCGTCCAGTGTCGCATTCTTCTTGATCAACTGGTCCTCCAACCAGGCGAAATACTTGATCAAGGAGGCGCCATCACGTATGTGACACTGACGCATGCCTTCTAGTTCCACCTCGTTCTTCACAGCTTTGGCATCGCCAATGGGACTTCTGATCTCCTCCGCGTATTCATCGCCTCCTAAAGCACGCTTCACCGCCCACGAAGCCTTAGTCGAGACGATGAATTTCTCTTCTCCTGCTTTGTTGGTCTTGGCCTTCTCGCTAAGGCTTTGAGCATCCTGGAATATGGCATCGTAAGGCTTGATCATCACACCGTTCTCCTGAAGATGTGATTGGCAATCCTTGTCCAGCTTTGAAGAGTCAATGTACAGCGTCGCGCTATCATCCGTGACAATAGCGTAAGAGAAAAAGACGGGATTATACGGGATATCGTTCCCGCGAAGGTTCAACAACCAGGCCACCTCATCAAGCATGGACACCACAAAGCCGAGTCCCTTCTTCTTTCCAAGCTCCTTGCGAAGATCCGCGAGTTTGGCCTTGACATCTTTGCCGGAATATTTCGTATCCAGGACAAGGACAGGCTCATTGGTTCGCGACGGCCTCTCATTGCCCCAGACTTTGTCGATCAGGTTAGTAGAGAGAGGCTCCAGACCTTTGCCCCCGCGCTTCTTGATCTTTTCACCAAGCGACTTGGCCGCGCCACTGGTCAGGAGGGTAGGGTCAACAGCCACGACTTTGCCTCCGGTTGCTTGGTCAGTCGCCCATTCCTGCCAAGTGGGCACATCCTGGATACCCTGCTTCAGTAGCTCCCAGTTGTCGTCGAGCTGCTTAGAAGCCTGGTTGAAATAGCGCCCGTCTGTGGCGAGAGCGGCATGGTCATGGGTAATGACAGCGCATCCGGCGGACCCGGTGAAGCCGGAGATGAAAGCTCGTCGAGCATCGCAGGGTGCAATGTACTCGGATGAGTGGCTGTCTTCCGAAGGTACAACTTGACGGATATTAGTCAGCTGCACCACCAACCTAGATAGCCTTAAAAAAAGACAGCTTCAAATCTTTCTTACTATAGACGTCCACATTGCTCTCTTTCATGAGCCGCCGCAGCTCCGTGAGCCGTGCAGTAGTGTTGACATTCGCCATATCAACGGATAGCACCTGGAATTTGGCGTGGCTGGAAGTCACAGCACAAGAGTGTAAACTGCGATGCCAGGTAAATAGACCTGGCCTAGTCGATTTAGGTATGCTGCCAAGACGTTGTGCAGACTTATAGGCAGACGTGCACGAGGGGTGGAGGAGGAGCCTAGAGCTTAGAGCCGCGAGAGACCGGATACAAGCCATGGTTGTTCCCCTCTGCGACTGCAGTCGCCCTTTCTTTTTTCGGAAACGGGGTGTCCAGATCCCTGCCAATTGGGGTTTTATGCAGGGAGATCCGATGTTCAATTTTTTTACTTCAAAGGTGATTTGTCTGCCAAATTTCTTCCATGACGGAATAAGGAGTTGTATACGTGGTCATGGAACTTGCCACATGTAATATGTGCAATAGAACAAGTACTTGAAGACAACATTTTCTGATCATCTTGAACATGGTTACTGCAAGCTACCGACTCGATTCAGTAAGTGGTGGTGCGACGAGGTGCGACACGGCTACAGTAGATGAACAAAAGTGTAATTTTCGCACCCGAATGCCCGATTTCAACGCGGGAATTTTGTTAGACAACCACAGCCATTGCAACAATCTACCCAGATAGAATTATTCCAAATTGATCAAATTTAAACATACTTTAGTTTTGTTCGATTTGAATGAACACAGTGAGGCCTAGCTCCTAAAACCCCCACTTTGAGATTTTGTCCCACCAATAAGCTGGAAATTTTGATGGGATGGACGCTCGTAGTGAGGTCTTCAAGAGCTAGGCGTCGCTATGTTCATTCAAATTGGACAAAACTGAAGTATGTTTGAATTTGATGAATTTGGAATAATCCCATCCACATAGATTCTTGCAATGGTCGTGGTTGTCTAACAAAATTCCCGCGTTGAAATCGGGCATTTGGGTGCGAAAAACTACTTTACTCCGAACTTTTGTCCACTCACTGTAGGGTTGCATGCATTCACGCCTCCAACTGTTGAGGGCGCTGTTTACTTGCCGGCTTGGCGATGCGGTGATCGTCTTTCAAAGCTTTTCGAGATCTCGTCGAATCCAAAGAATTCGAAGATACCATCTACTATTTAATCATTCCCTCGGTAATTCCGGGAAGCTGCCACTTTGAATTAGGCGTCGTTATGATAGTCATCATACAACAGAACCTCATAGGGAGTCCACATAGGAAGGGGGTGCAATCTGCAGTTTTGTTGGAACACTAAGTTCGAGTCTCTTATTCTGGTTAACTTGGTGTATATCAAAAGGGGGTAGTTTTGATATTGACAACTGTTGGTTAGCTGGTGAGATACGGTACCTCCGTACGATAATACCAGTATCGTCTGTCAGTACGTTTAGCGGAGATCTGGACACTTCAACTTCAACATAGTGCGCTTTGCGGGGTATACAGTACACAGTACAGCTTTAAAATGAAGGACGTTACTGGCACAGCGAGCTGTAACAAACTCCAATACATAGTAACACTCTTGTCGATCTTCTGTAATAACTTCCGATGGAACCGTGACAGTGTGGCCTGATTGATCTGCTGAAGCAGAACCCAGGCAATCTGGAACCGGTAATCTGCAGCACGAAGTTTTGTGTGAAATATTCCATACTAGGGATACCGGTGCTGGAAGCGTTCATGAGGTTCACGTGTTTTCTAGTTCATTCGGAGGTTCAGGCCTCAGAAAAACGTCGAACGAGATTCAAATAATCAACATCTCACTAATTAACAGACATGCTTCAAAACTACTTGTTTTTGGGGCGTACTGTGTAGGTATGGGCGGGGGCGTAAGGGATGCAAGTTTAGACTGAGAGCTCGTGACTTTTCTGGTGAGCCTCATTCCGTCACGTGATCTTAAGAAGTTCCACCAGACCCGGATTTGAAGCCAGATGACTTTCATTTTTTAGTCCAATTAGGACGCTGCCAAAAATGAAACATGCCGACGTACGCGTTTGTTTGTATCCTCGAAATATGTTTGTGAGCCTTCTTCTTTCTCCTGTCATAACATCCAGGGGAGGGGGGCCGATAAAACTGAGATACCTTGATAAGAGGTAGACCCTTCTCAAAGTGTCCCCTGTTTGCCACGGGCACACGCGCTGAAGCCGCAATTACCTGAGATAGACTCAGAGGCAAGATGGTTCGTGTACTCCACCACCCACTAAGTACAATTCGCCCCGCTGCAAGCACTAAGCATGAATCTGCGCTCTACATCATTCTATGAGCCATCGTTGTGAGGACACAAGAAATTTGAACATGAAGCTTCATCTACACTTCACGAGGATGCAAAGGGTTTCTCGGATGTCTCGGTTTCTGTAGTTATAACTCCCCTCTTGATCAAGTCTTGACAGTTGCAGCATGTGTGGAACGTGACCGCTCTACATCATCTCAACTTACTGGGTCTTCATCCGTCTTGATCAATGATGGATACACGACTGGACACCTTGCAATATGGATCAACTACAGATGCCGCAGACCCTTCAAGAAGTTGAATCTGTAAGTGAAAAAAGGATGTTGAATTTCTACCCTACTAACATTATTGTTAGCTCGTCATCCAACTTTATGAACCAAGTTTCTTATCAAGCATCTCGCACACCCAGGAGGTTCTTCACAGACTTCAGAAATCATCGGAAGGATGGCAGATGGCAGATGGTCTCTTGGCTCGGCCAAACGACCATGTCAAGTTTTTCGGCGCGTTGACTATCATAATCAAACTAAACACCGAGGTAATCGATGATGAGGCTGCCCGGGAATTACTCCAAAAACTGATCACCTGGCTCATCGCTTTGCTTGCAAATGGCTCTGGTCCAATCGTCGTGAGGAAGCTCTGTTCCGCTCTGGTCACGCACTTTGTGCACTACTCTCAGCTGTGGCCATGCTGCATTCATCATCTCCTCTACTGCCTAAGTGTTGGTCGCGGTGAGGCTTATGATGATGCTAGGAATACCCTTTCTATCGACCAAATTATACAGGAGCTCCCCCCAGAAAAAGCGGTGGCAGCGATCTGGTTTACCGCATCCCTTGCAGAAGAAGCCGAGAAAACAGACAATCGATCTACAAAGTATATTCCGTTGCATGACCGGCTCCTGAAAAATTCCGGACGTGTCGTATTGCTGTTAGCTAATTCTCTGTCCGGTTCTACTGGCGTCTTACAAACCAAAACGGAGTCCATTCACTGTTTCCAGGCTTGGATCATGTATGGCCAAAAGATGTCAAGTAACCATCTGATGGAGGACCTGCGCCCACTCATTCAGCCCACAATTCAATGCTTGGTTAACGAAGAACTATACGGACCCGCCATTGAACTTCTCACTGATGCTCTCGGAAACTGGCAAGCCTTTTTCACCCCGGCTGATTATACTTTGCTTTATTCCCTAGTCATTAGTGAATGGGCCCACGGCCGATACCAAAACTTACTCCAGGGTGATTTCGATTTCGATTCGGTCCAATTTGGACATTTCTTGTTAGCATTCGGCGATTCACAACTTTCGAAATTGATGGAGCCGAAGGACCTAGCTGCAAAATCGTTTCTCGTCGCTCTGACTGGGTTATGCGCTGCAGAGGGACACCCTGTAGCCGAGGACAAAATCTTTCTCCCAGCCCTTGAATTCTGGTCACAATTTGTCGAGGACATGTTGACAAACATGTCGACTGAGGGGGAGGAGGTGGTGGATTGGAATGCGCCGCCACTCTCCCATATCATGCAAGTTGTGTCGCATTGTTGGAGAAAGATCCAATACCCATCTGCGACCGTTTTCTATTCCTGGGATTCCACGGAAAGAGTTGGCTTCAGCGATGCCAGGAAGGATGTAGCCGATCTTCTCCAGTCCGTTTATATCATGTCAGGGCGATCTCTCATCACGCTTTTTGTGGACTTGACCATGGAAGCTCTCGGTAAATCCTCTTGGGCTGAACTCGAAGCATCCGCCTTCTGTCTTGCGGCGCTTTCAGATTGCGTGACAGATAACACGACATGCGATGATGTACTCACCAAGGTCTTTGGGTCCACCCTGTTTGATCTCTTGCGTCAGAGTCATACCGCGGTCCCTATTCGAGCAAGGCAAACTTGTCTCAGTTTGATTGAGAGATACTCTGATTATTTCCTACGAAATGCTCAGTTCTTGCCAGCTGCTCTGAATCTTCTTTTCAGCGCTGTAGAGGACTCGCCTCTTGCTGGGCCCTCTTCACGGTCAATCTACAGACTATGCTCGTCCTGTCGTACCCTTCTTACCGGAGAAGTGGCAGCCTTTCTCGGCCAATACGAGACGCTACGAAGCAGTCCCAATTTGGACTCTATGGTAGAAGAAAAGATCGTCGGTGCAATCGCGTCCATTATCCAGGCGGTTACCGACGATACCCTCCGCCTCCAAGCCTTTGAGCGACTGCTGATGCTGGTCGGTGCCGATATCGATAAGTCTTTTGAGCTCAAGTCGTTTGAAGGCTTCATTGATCCGAATACTTTAGTTGTCCAACACACGTATGATTCGGGCCAACGACCATCGGGCCCACTGGCCTCAGCCGAGGTTGCTGTGCAGGTCGCCATCCGGAGTCTTAGATGCTTGCTCAGTATTGCTAAAGGCCTCCAATCCCCGATAGAATCACCGGTCAATCTAAGCGAGGGTGCACACGATAGTCCAATCCCTACTAACTTACAACAGGCTCACGAAAAGCTCATGACCATCTTGGTGCGGATGAAAGAAAATTTTATACAAAGCAACGAGGCATTGGTGCGATATTTGAATTTTGTTTTTTGAATTCTGCAGTTCCAGCTGACCGATCTGAAAGGATGTTATTTGTTCTATCCTGCGAGCCGGGTTCTCTGAAACCGAACCCGGGCCCTTTGCATTCCCTCCATCGGTGGTAACAGATTTCCTCACCGGACCGTGGCAGAATAGGGTGGCCTCTGCTGTAAGCACTGCAAATGTGTTTGCCAGCTCTCTCTACAATGCGGGAAATCCAGCCTACACAACAGAAAATCTTCAGCGGTTATTACCGTGGTCAGTTGGTCTTCTACACCAGCTTCAAGGTAACAATTCTAGCCCCGCGACTCGCTCCCGTCTCGCCACATTTTGTTGATCGTCAGTTTCACCCATGAATCTTCGATCTTGAATTGACATGAGCAGCAGACCCGGAAAACGACCCCGAACTTGCCCAATATGGTATCGAATTCGCATCAAAGACCATGAACAGGCGACCGGACATATTCATGCAACTTCAACCCACGACATTACTCGAGTTCCTCTTCATGTTCTCCATCCAAACGTTGAACGGAAGCGAACCGCTCCCCAAAAATGCCGCAGCGGACTTTTGGGCAAGTCATCAACCATCCCCAGCTCCAACTTCTTGCCCTGCCAACTGACAGACAACAGACCAACTTTATCACACTCAGTTCCGCCGATACCAATACCCAGGCCGCCATCCATGCGGCCATGAAGCATCTGGGACCTATGCTGGCCCATTCGTTAATGCAAAATTTCGGCGGTCGCGCTTCGCGCAGCGAGCTCGACAGACTAGCGGAACCGCTGAAGAAGCTTGTCGTGCAGCATGCTCATGCCCAGCGTTGGCTTGGCGCGGCGCTGGAAGATGCTTCGTTTCCGAGCGAGAAAGTAGGACCGGATGATAAGGCTTTATTCTTGAAGAAGGTTTTGAGGTGAGCGATACAATGCCCCTGTTCCTCGCTTTTGAACTGTATCCATCTATTTCCGCTTTTCGAATCCCGACTTAAATTTGACCCGCACGTTACTGATTCGTATATATCTAGCCTCCGCGGAACCAGAGCTACAAACCAGGTAGTTAGAGAGTTCTGGTTAGCGTGCAGAGGATCGGACTTTGCGTATGCATCATGACATTGCCACTCGTGATGGCTTGTGGGTGGATCATCTGCGGCCATGTATTAGGTACATTAGGAGTAAATAGACCATGCAATGAGGGATGGTGTTGTAAGCATTTCTGTGGTATAGAATCAGATCATCAAACTCATAGGCGTTGCTATGTATTGAAGCACTTTCTATATGGATCTCATGCTTTGTGAGAACGTGTACGAGCAAAGTCGTACGTGTTAGTCTTGAGCTGTCGCGTCGTATCCGGCTATGCCTCCCAAATTCTTACAGTGCAAATTTGGCGTTGGTGCCATTTACCTTGAATCATGAAAGGAAGAATCCAGAACTCATTGACAAGAAGAGGCTGGGGGAATAGTGAAGGTATGTATCGCAGGTCTGCCATGGAGGATCACCCTTATTGAGATCACTGCTGTCCTGGCCGCTGAATTCTCTGCGCTATTAAGGACCGATAATAAGTGCATGGGAAAAGGTGGTGATTCAACTAGTATGCATTAGTAATCTGGAAAGAAGAACAAGCTGTAGCTTAGCGTAATACAACTGGATGAAAGTAGTTATAGTGTTTCACCAGGTAGCTCTCAGCGTCTCAACCACCTCCGAATGAGAGTTGTCGCTTCATCACTAAATTCTTCGTCATCGATCATGCACCATAAAGACGTGTGGATGTGTGTACGTTTCTTGAGTGATATACTATTTAGCCAGCCGCATGTAGACAGATTTTAGTTCCCAGCCTTGAAAGCTTCGTATTACTGATATATACATGATCGTTTTGCTCATTCCCCATCCAGTAACCTTCCCATCATTAGTTTTATAAATTAAGAAATATTCCTGAGGTGTTGACCTGTGCTCGTCGGTAGATAGTTGGCAACTCCCACGCCTTTCCTCTCACAAACTTTGACATAGTTTAGATGCGCAAGAATGCGCAAGTTCGACAGGCCGACATGACCGAGATCCAAATGATAGGCGCGATAACGCCGACATAGTCCCCATAGCGATATCATCCCGAGGCCCACTCGTAGGTGGGATAGCCAGCGTCTGATCTCTAGGCCCTGATGGGATCACTGCTGACACTAACGAGTGGTCTGATTTACCAGGTGCCACGGCTGCCATAAGTGCCGGAGCCGGAGGCCTTGCTGCCGATTGAGCTGGAGTCCTTGCCGGTGATTGCAAAGCTGTTGTAAGTATCGGCAGAACCAGAGATAGCACCGGACTCTGAGCCTTGAGCGCCGATTTTCCCGGCGGTTGAACCAACAGCGTCGCTACCCGTGGCGTAGCCTGAGCCGACAATTGAAGCGGCACCATTGCCTTGAGCACCAAACCCAGTGCTGGCGCCGATCGAACCTGCAGCACCACTGCCTGTTTTGCCGTTGCCGAAACCTTGGGAACCAGAGTTGCCAGTTGAGCCAGCGGCTTCACCTCCCTTGGTGTAGCCAGAGCCGGAGCCACTGCCTTGGGCACCAGCACCAGCCCCAGTGCTGCCGCCCGCAGCACCCGAAGCACCACTACTGGTGCTTCCATTGCCGTTGCCAGAAACCGAGCCAGATCCTGAGCCGTGAGATCCAGTGTTGCCGCTCCTAGAGCCAGAAGCGCCGTTGCCGGTGGCATATCCAGACCCTGAACCGGAGGCTGAGCCTGAGGCACCACCCGTAGAGCTCGAAGCACCGCTACCCTTGTTTTCGTTTCCATTGCCAGAGACAGAACCTGGTCCTGAGCCTTGAGCGCCTGTGTTGCCACCGGTTGAGCCATAAGCACCGTTCTCGGTGGCATGTCCAGATCCCGAGCCGGAAACTGAGCCGGATCCCGAACCGTGAGAGACAGCACTACCACCATTTGAGCCGGAAGCACTGCCTTCGGTGGCATATCCAGAACCAGTTCCTTTAACCCCGGAGTTACCTTCAGTCGATCCGGAGACACCACTTTCATAGCTGTCGCTTCCATGGGTTGAGCCCGAGCCAGCACCGTGCGCAATAGTGCTGCCGCCGGTTGATCCAGAGGCGTTACTTCCGGTAGCGTAACCAGATCCTGAGCCAGCGGCTGAGCCAGAGCTAGAGCCAGCACCGTGAGCACCAGTGCTGCCGCCGTCAGTGCTTCCGCTACCAGACGTCGAGGCAGAGCCGGAACCGGAAATCCCATTGTCATAACTAGACCCTGAGCTAGAGCCGGTGTTTACGCTGCCCGTACTTCCACTGCCGGAAGTAGAGCCGGACCCGGAGCCGTGAGCACTTCCGTGAGAGTCATACTCACCGCTGGTCGATCCAGAGGCACCGGTCTCATAAGTAGAACCAGTACCAGAGCCAGAGCCGTGCGTGCCAGTGTTTCCCCCAACCGAGCCAGAACCGCCGCTCTCCTTGCCGCCGCCGCCGGAGACTGAGCCCGACCCGCTTTCGTGAGAGCCAGACTCACCTCCGCTTGATCCAGAGACACTGCCACTAGTTTTACCGCTGCCCGACCCAGTTCCGGAACCGGAGCCGTAGTTGCCCATGTTACCAACAGCTGAACCGGAAGTATCACTGCTCGAGGTAGTACCTGAGCCGCTGGCCCCATCGCCGGTGATATATCCGCCAGCTCCACCGAGATCGGGAGCGTTACCACCAGCACCCCTCACGTCTGGAACCTTGCCCTTGTCTTCGTCGATTGTGCCACTTCCGTGGCCGTTGCCGTTCTGTGTCGAGCTGGAACCAGCCCCGGCGCCAGCCTTACCAGATGACCCAGTGCCATAGCTGCCAGTAGCGGCACCAGATCCCGTATGCCCAGAACCAGACGAGCCGGCTGTTGAGTCGCCGTTCCCACTCCCGCCAGTTGAATATCCACTACCCGACGGGACCTGCTTCACGTCCGTTGGCTTACTCTGTTCGTCGGTGCATTGGGAGGTTGTATATTTGGGTAGTGCCGAGACCGTGGTGGCCGCAATAGCCGATACTAGAACGGCCGAAAATTTCATGGTGGTGGTATTGTTGGTATTGTATTCCAAAGAGCTGCTGATTAGAGTGTTGGAGAATGAATGTTGTATCTCGTCAAGAGATGATAACGAATGTATAGAGAGGCTACGAGAAGACGTGTTAAAGAACGAGCCCGAGAAAGCTGATTGCTTGATGATGAGAGTGAGGATGAGGAAAGTAAATACCGAGCTTGTACAGTTGGATGTCGACTTATATAGCCATAGTCTATCCGGGAGCCCTGGCTTTCCTTCTCTCCCGGTTGTTACTCC